>JAOWBL010000004.1:13786295-13803808 GCA_028564865.1 Zenarchopterus dispar
TTCTGGTGAATAATGTAGTTGGATTGCGTTTCAGCTGACGCGTTTGCGCCCTCAGCTGGCAAAATATCCCAACATCTTCTGTCGATTTGAATAGAAATTCTCCTGAAAGGGGAAGCGCCTCAACGGGGACAACAAAAGACAAGAAAACTTGACATCAAAGCTCAACAACATTTGATTTATTTATCTTTTTATTTAGGGGTGGGTAATAAATGTTACTTTCCAAAGTAAAGATGAGGAAATGTTCACCACACTGATAAATATATCAGAGAATTGTGGACATCATCAGTTACAGTTGTATTAATTAAAAATAGTCTTAGCATGGACAAAAATTAAATGCAGCAAGGCCGTTCCTGCTATTCAGTGCCATTGAGGCTGGCAACTTAGTAAAAAAATGTAAAAAAAAAAAAAAAAAATTATTATTTAAAGATTTCAATTGAAGAAGGAATTGCCCAACTATGAGAAAAAAACTGACAGCTCCAGATATTATGTTTTCATATTTTTTTTAATCTCATGTAATATAGACCAAATATCTAACATGTTAAAGGACGTTTTTGTCTATTAATTACAGTTGTTGTATTTACATTTCCTAAGAGGTGAAATGTCCCTCACATTACAATAGCAATGTTATTTTAAAATATATGCATAAAAAAGTAATATTTAAATTTAAAAAATGCTTTATTTTTATAGTAATGTTCCACTACCATGGCCGACCTTTATCTTCTGGCCTGGTAAGGTTTTCTGCAGGCAGGAGAAACCCTGACCAGGTGTTGGCAGTTATAGGTATATAAGACAACTTCTGGCAGTGTTTGAATTTGCCTCTGCAGCCTCTTTACTACTGCCAACAACATGGGTTCTTCAGTTTGTTAGTTTTTTTTTTTTTTTTTTTTTTTGCTCCCTCATGCAGCATTTTTTGCACATATATTCAATCACCTATTCAGGGCACTCAAAACTGGACTACCACTAACATTTGTAAAAATGTTCATGATGATTAACATTTTTACAACCCACTTTGGTTTTTGTTTTGTTTCCTGTTTTATTTCTGGGTGTACTCCTCTTTTTGTTGCTGAGTAGAGCCAAATTGGTAAGAAATGTACACTTGTCCAAGACAAAAAATGTATATCTAATTTTTTTTTTTAAAGGGCTTTTGATGAATTTGTTTTGACCCTTAAATAAACGCCAGCTAGGTGCATACAAGGAGTGTTCCTGGCATCCCAAAGGGAATTCCCCCTTCAGGACAGAATTCATCCCTTAAACCAGTAGAGAGCAGATTTAAAGATGTGCAGCTGTTGTTTCAGAAGAGGACACTGGAAAAAACAAATTCCATAGACTAAAAGCTAAGATAACCTTTCTTCGGGGATCTGTTCAGTAAAACCTTATGTTCTTGCTGCCTCTAATTTCTGTACTGAAAGAGTTGAGGCTTTTACTGCTCTGCAGCTGCACATCAAGGCCACCCCTGTTCCTGTAGTTCCTGAGTCAAGTCCATTCAGCTTTCATTTTGTTGTCTCAGGCTAAAGCTAATGTGTTTCTAGAGAGTTTGTATATTTGGTAGAAAAAAATTGTGAGGTCCTGGAAACATTCTTGAAGACTAAGGTGCTTTAAGCTCTTTTATTTGAGAATTTCAGCGATTTTTGACAATGATTTAGCTGCCTGTTTTTGAATGCTTGGGCCCATTGCTGAGGTCTAAAGAGGGTAGCATGAGTTTGTTAACTGGAATGTGTCTGATTACCCACCACCTGGAACCTTGCCTTCTGTATATTATAATTAAGTGTGGAGTTAAAGTGCTGCCCTTAATCATCTCAGGTTTTGAAACTCTAAAGGTTAGTCAGAGTGATGAGGGGACAAACTTTACATCAAAAATGTTTGTGGAGATTTTGAATTTGCTTCCTACTCTTATCATTAGCAGAGTAAGAGGGCTCTGGATCAGACCCTGAAATCTCTGCTGCCCTGGCTTATGTGACCAGCTGGAGAAGTCTCTCGGGGCAGTGCTGGGTTTATCCCAAATAATTTAGTGTTTGGTCATGTGATACAAAGCCATTTAGCTGTCTGGTAGGATGAGTGGAAAAGGCTTGGCTGATGATGACGAAAGCTTCAGAAAGAAATTATACGAGGCAAAAAATATGGGCAAACTGAAGCCTGGAAGAATCTCAAAGATAGATGGAAGAATTGTTTGATCATAGGGCAGAGAAATGCTTGTTTAATCCAGGTGTAGTTTCCAGATGTTTTTTCCATTCTTTGTTGTTCGTCAGGTTTCAGATTTATGGTGTCCACTCCCGACTGTGGGAGAAAAACACATCTTTTTCACATGAACCTGTTACAGCCCAACAATACTCACCTTTCTAGTTCTGTGGATGAAGTTAAACTAGGGGTGGTTGCAGCTGAGTCAGAGAGGACAGATCCTGTTTTTCTGGCAGCTGATGAGTCTGAGAACACTTCTACATGTGAGCCTCGCATTTTACAGGGTAGATAACTCGTATAAATAAATAATCAGACTGACTGGGTTGTCAAGGCAAGCTTTTTTCAACTTTGACTCTTTGCTAAAGTCAAACCTGCCCTGCGATATAGTGACCTTGAAAATGACATCCACACATTTATTAGCGCCCAGCTTGATTACTGCAACGCAATTTATTTTGAAATAAATCAAACTTTTCTGGGTTGCCTATTACTGGTACAAAATGTTGCTGCTCGCCTCATGTCAACCACTCTGAGATAAGAACATATCACACCCGTCCTGTACTCCCTCCACTGGCTCCCAGTACAGTTCAGAATTCATTTAAAGGTCTTGCTGTTTGTTTTTAGTGCAGTTAATGGCCTTGCACCTCCATAGTTATGTGAGCTTTTAATTCTTCACCAACCCAACAGAGCTCTGCGTTCTGCTGGCTGGTATCTGTTAGCGGTCCCACAGTTGAGGAGCAAACACTGGGCTGATTGTTCCTTTGCTGTCGCTGGTCCTGAACTCTGAAACACTCTTCCCCCTGAGCTACGTACCGTCTCTGACCTGTAGCTGTTCCAAACCAAACTTGCAACCTACTTATCCACATCAGCTTTTGGTACAAAAGAGCAGATTTAAAGATGTGCAGCTGTTGTTTAAGAAGAGGACACTGGAAAAAACAAATTCCATAGACTAAAAGTTAAGCTGTTTTAATTGTTTTATCGACTTATTTTTTAGTCTTCATTTTTACTCTGTTTTAATGTTTTTTAGTTTTTATTTTTATTTCATTTATTGTATTGATTTCTTACTTGTTTTAAATGCTGTGAAGCACTTTGGTCTGATTGTGGTCTGATTCCCTCACCCTTCACTCACTGAAATTACTCCAGATTCCTTGAATCCCTCGATGAGATTATGCACGATACACTCACCAGCCACTTTCTAAAGTACATCAGGTATACCAAAAAAGTAGTGTGTAAGTATGTATAAATGCTCACCACCACATAGAGTCATCACTAAATTAAATATACCAGGTGTACCTATAGTGGCCAGTGAGTGTAGAAGGAGGAACATGTAAGTCTTATCAAATTCTCCTTTGTTTTTGAAACAGTGTTTTGAAATGTTTTCATATATATTTGCTGATAAAGTGGTGATCTTGTTCTCATCTTTCCTCATCAGAGACCCAGCTTCTCATTGGTACTATTTCCAACTCATACTCAGTGCCAATTTTTCTGTACACTATAACTGCCACCTGGTTGCATCGTTCCACGTATGTCATCTTGAATCCCGCTTTTATGTGCTGGATTGTTTCTGGGGCATCTTTACACAGTCTGCAGCTGGGGTCTTGAGCGGTGTTGTATTCCCTGACCTCCATCGCTCTTGTCCTCAAGGCCTGTTCTTGTGCTGATGAATGCCTCCATGCTGTCCTTCAGCCCAGCTTTTTCCTACCACTGGCAGGATTTCTCAATGTCAGCCACTTCTTTGATCTGTTGATGGTACATGCTGTGCAAAGGCTTCTTTTCTCATGATGGTTTTTCCTCTAAATCTTCTTCTTCACTGCATTTCTGGTGCCTGATAGAGTCACTTGGCAGCTGATTTCCCTTTTACCTTGGGTTTTTATATGCATACTTTGTGATGTTTTTGGTATGAGGAATACATTTCCAGCTGGTGATTATGAATTCATTAGGTTTTAAATATTAACTGAATTAACATGTGAATATAATATTACCAACTTACCAATAAAACTATCAAAATCTCATAAACTTACTATTGGAAGACAATATATTCCCTTAATTTTAGTCCTGATGGTATCGTCTTGTGGAATAACAGGACCATCCCAGTTAATAAGAAGTCTTTTTTCCCTTTTTCTGCCACCATTCCAGCTGTAGGAAAATCCACAATTGTATGATTTCCCACCCTTTACAGAAACTTGTTTCATGTTTAAAGTTAGTTTCAGGGGATCCAATAGTTTCTCTCCAAATTTTTCTTCATTACTACACTGACTAAAGGGAACCCATGGGGACTGCATTAAAGTGCCTGAGATGTGAAGAAAACTGATAATACATGGGGGACTATGGAAGAGCTTTTAAACTTGACTGAAATCACTCCAAAAAGGGTGGGATCTAGTGACATGGCTTTATGCTGATTTGAAAATTACACAAAGAGGAAGCTCAAACTGTCAAATCTGTCACAGTGGCTGTAACAGAGTGTTGAATGAATGGTTTTTGGCGCTCATTCTCCCCTATAAACAAACTGACTGTGTGAAGGTATTCTGCCATGGACGCTTGAGTCCACATTAAATACATTTACATTGTACTCTTTTTGAATATGTCCTCCTTCACTACATCCACATATGTCCTATTTGGTGCACCTCCAAGCCTCCTGCCTGACAGTTCCCACTGTAACATCCTTTTCCCAATAAATTCACTATCCCTCCTCTGCACATGACCAAACCATCTCAGCCTGGCCTCTCTGACTTTATCTACAAAGCATCTAACATGTGCTGTCCCTCTGATGTACTTTTTCCTGATCCTATCCATCCTTGTTACCCCCAAAGAGAACCTCAACATTTTCATTTCTGCTACCTCTAGCTCTGCCTCCTGTCTCTTCCTTGTGAAACACAGCACCTCTATTATTAATCCATATTATGTGTTGCAGTAACTGTCACTGTTTAAGTTTCTTCAAAGAGTCATTTGTAGATGGTTATAGCTATGAGCAAGGGGATTTTGGGGGATGAATGCCTCCTAATACAACAGTGATCTCATGAATAAAACCAAAAGAATCTGTTCTTCAGGATTAGTGTGGTGGGACGCCTTGGCCTGGACATAAATTAGACAATACACCCATCCAACACCTTTATTATTAACTGGAATAGAGATGTCTAGAGATGAGACATCAGTGACTGACCTCACTAATTCTGAATTACCTTAATATCGCTTCCTCAGAATAAAAGCATACCTGTAACCTGTGGAGGAAAAAGGGTGCAATATTTTACCTTCCAAACACTGTCATATTGGATGGTGTATGTAGAACATATGGGCATACAATTAGTAATGTTTCTATAAAGTAATGGTGTCTCTGTAGCTTGCTAAAGATGACGACTATAATTTATGGCTTCAGTATTTGTTATTGATTTTACTGTCTGCTGCACTTTCTGATTGTCATTGATTAATTTTCTCGTCAATTATCACAATATTTTGACAATGCTAAAATCATTGATGTTAACGCGTTATTGACAAACTCTAAGGTGTTCTGTTTCACGGACTGCGAGTCAATAAACGTGACGTAATCGCGGGTAGGTGGAGCTAACGTCCAAGCACCATGGCTTCGGTAGGAACCGAGGTGAGTAAGTCAGCTTTATCAACGCCTCGCTTGTTGTACTCTCACACTCCTTTCCGAGCTTTTGGACATTTGTTTCGTCCAGGCACCCAGAGAGCCCTATGTGGACGGGTGAATTGTCGGTGTCGAGTATTGTTATGTAGTAAATTGCCCGCTGCCAGCCCGGAGTCTTGTGCTTTTGTGTTGTACCGGAGGGCAACTGAATGTGCAGGAAGATGCTCTGCCCCGGAACCTGAATACTCCGTGCGGGCGCGTTCTTCTACGTGCAGCGGGGCTTCGTTATACATGGGCCAGGCTTGTGTGACTACCCTGTGTTCAGCTTTAGCGGTTCAAGATAAACTGAAGATATTTACGCGTTCATTTTAACCCAACGATCATCCAAAGTTTTCACGCGAGTTGCCTATTACCTTCTTACTGGCAGCGAAACATAGAACGCTGTTGTTCCGCTAGCTTGCAACGATGCTAGTTAGCAGGACTGTACACACGTTGTCAAAAAATTCACCCACAGATTTTTCCTTTCCCCTCTTTTTTGAGATGATGTGTTTAAAATAACATTGATTAGCCTTAAAACGTGTGGAGCAACACGGCTGAATGCTCGGTCGAGGATGTTATCGGTACTGGGCAGTGTGCTAGCTAACTGATGGAGGCAAACCAGCAGCGCTGCTGCTTTAGGATCTTCGTGTAGGGCGCCAGCTCCAAAACCGGCTCCACTCTTTCCCTTCATGTTACACCTCTTTTACGTCCATAATAAAGCCTTACCTTTGCACACCGTCTGCCATTATTGACATATTTTCCAGCCGGTAAAGGATAGTGCACAGCTAGCTATTTTGTGCTGCACTTTTTCTTTTCTTGTGCACTAAACATTAAATTTGGGCTCTTTTTACTCACTTATGCAGCTACAAGAACATATAAATGTGCAATCTCGGGCTTTGTTTCATTATTCTTCATTTCGTGGGTAGAGGAGTTGGTGTCGGCAGAGGTCGCTCGAGCAGCATCTTGATGGTTTCTTTCATTCATGGTCTGTTTTGAGGTTTAGCAGAAAAGACTGGTCTTTGGGCTTTGCAGCAACTTCCTCTTGTAAATGTCACCCCTGAGCGATTTATTTATGTTGTAGGCACGGACACCTATTGGGAAAGTTCATCCAAATTTGAGAAAGGAAAAAAAGAGTGTCTTTATGTCTTCCTTTATGTTCAGGTAGTTATTTTTTTCCTGCCTTATCTTAATTGTCAGAAAATGAATAATTACCTTTCAGTAAAGGAGACATACCTAAATAAAAACAATCATCATTTTCTTGCATCAGCTTCAAAATAAAATGATTAAAAATATAAAATGATGACAACAAATCAACACAAAGTACAAGACATTTCAAGATTTCATGAGACATTTAAAGGGGATGATGCATTTTTTTTTTGCAGGTGTTCACAACTACCATAATATTCAAATACAGCAACATAAATATTCAGTCACTGAACACATCAAGTCATGATGCTTGTTCCATTTGGCATGTCAGACAGGGTTGCCAGTTCTGCTTCTTATAAGGGACTTTGAGTGAAATATTTGAGATTACACTTAGGCAACAAGACTTCATTTTCCTTGTCATTGTTGTTCATAAACTGTTGCAGTAAATGAATTTAGGCAAACTGCCAAATAACGCGAGGATCGTTTTTTTCTACGGTCTTGGGTCACTTGTTTTTGGAGTCTGAGTCACTTATTTTTCTTGCAAGTTCTGGAAATCCTGATTGGATCTATGGCAGATGTTGGGCCCATTTCACCATTTGTTGCTTTCTTTCTCTTTTCAAGCAAAACTCTTTCTTTCATATACCTTTGTTTGTTAAAGGCTGGTTTTCTCCACCCCCAAACATTCATCTTTGTCTTTAATTTTGTTTACCAAAAAAGCCAAACTGACCAATAAACAGGTTTAAAGATGCATTGTCAAACATTGTTTTTCCAGATTTCTATAGATATTGTTATTGTGACTTCCTTTGGCAATGATAACTGTGTGCTGAAAACATATAATTTTCCACTTCAGCTTTCAGACTATAAGGTCATTTGTTTCTGCTTTGTATTGTGGACTATTTTGTGGTAATTCACGATGAAGCAAGTTATGATGAAAATAATTAAGTTGGAGCCTTTTTATAAATTAACATAAAAAGAGTTATCAGACTGAAAGAAAAAAAGTAGTTGTTAAATACCATTCCCAATGATAGACACTAGTAAACACCTGCTTTTGTCTTTACACACAGATATAAATTTGCAAAAGAAATACTTGACTTTGTTTTTAATAATTTCTTTTTTTACTTTTTGAAGAGTATACAGATTTAACAATTTTTTTTGCCGACCCACTAGCTTATTTAAATTTGACATTAGCATTTGAATGTGTGGGAGCTACATAGGCCTTGATGTTGATTTTGCTGTTGAAGTACAAAGAAAATGGGAAATCTGCTACTTCCTGTGTGGTGAACCTGTAGGTGGCATGTTTAGTATTAGGTGTGTGTGTGTGTGTGTGTGTGTGTGTGTGTGTGTGTGTTTGTGTCTGTGTGTAAGCTCATTCTTGTTTCCTTATTAGGACTTTTTTTGGTACAGTCACTGACCTTGTGGGGACCAATGCGCGTCCTTGTGAGGTAGACTGTTATATCTAGGGTCCTGCTTAAGGTCATGAACGAAGTGTTAATGGAGATAAGCACTGAATAAGATCTTATTTGTTTTTCAAAGCTTTCCTGTAAACACATTATACCTAGAGTTGTCTTCATTCAGAGAAGACCAGTCTAGAAATGACTCAAGATGTTGTACAGTATATGCTATGTCTATAGATGGTGCCGTGACACTGTCACAGATATACACCAAAAATGGAGACAGCGTGGAACATGCACATCTGTCTACAACTGTAAAAAAATAAGTGCTGATAAGAGAAAGCAACTGTGCTTCTTGTAGTCTGGCATTGTTATTTGATGTTACATCTGGCAGAATTTAGGGTTTGGATGAAGGTAGGGCTGTAACATAATTTTTATGAAAGGGTCTGTTTTTCAAATCTTTAATGTTCTTGGATCCTTTTTTGAATTGCATGGCACTCAGTATAATAACTAAATGAGGATTATTGTGTAAATTTATATAAGTGTAGGGAGAAAAAACAATCTTGCTTAACAGCGTTGTAGTCCAGTCTCAAGTGTCCAGTGTTCGATTCTGAGTTGAATCAGTCATTAAAGAAAATCTGAATCGTGTCCACGGTAGATTCAAATAAGGTTCCACTGGAGTTCAGTTCAAATGACACTTTTGTAAGCTTTTTGAACACATGCTAAGTCTTTTTTAACACTCATTTAAGTGTTTATAGCTTATTTCTTAGCAGTTTTTAAAAAAAAAAATCCAAAGCAACATGCCAGATGACTATTGAATTTGAAAGTTGTCTCCATTATTTCATCGACGGTTCGTTTACAGATGGAATACTTTGCAGTGCACTTTTTACTGCCACATGAGAAATAAGCAAAGCAAAGTAGACAGTTTTAGGGACATTTTCTCCTGTCTTTTTAGCAGCATTAGTTTGTTCCTAAACATGATTCCCATTGTAACATGGACTAACCATATTACAAGGGGAATGTGAATCTTGCATGAAATTAATTTTTATCATAATATAGATATAGTGTAGATTCTATGCCAAACGATTGTGAGATATTACATAAAATAAGATTGAAAAAAAAACAACCCTGAATGCTCATCTGCGATTTACATGGTTGTTGATTCCAAAGCCTAATTTATGATTCTCTATCAAATTGACAGCATTGTGACGCAGCGCCTCTCCATCTACATAAACTGCCCTGGGCAGAGCTCTGCATCACACAACATGCACCTCCAAAATTTTCTGACTACGCTTTGCATCCAAGCCTCACCTAATTTACTACCACATCGAAGCTCATGCAGAACCAAGTTTTGTTGCAACTCCTCGACTGGCCACTAGAGGCTGGTTCCAAAAGTAGGTCAATCTCCATTTACTCCCATGTTAAAATGTCTGACTTTAGAGCAGAAATAAACATATTTATAGCCCGGTTCAAAAAAAATGTTTTGGTCTCAATCATTTGATTTAACCTCCATGACAACTCTGCTGGGGCTGAATTTTTTTCAAACCATGCCAGGAGAGTTTATGCAAAGCATTAAATGTATTTCTAATATGATTGATTGACAGTTGGCTCAGCCAATAGCTAGGAGCTACTTCTTCCTCATCTGTAATTGTAATGCTTCCGCACTTCGCGAAGCAACCAGCCATTTATATAAACCCAGTGTTTGCTAAACACGATGGTCATATTTGACTTTGTCGTTGAGTCAACATGTTAAATGGTATATTCTGCTGGAAATGTCTAACAGCAGCTCTGCATATATTTTGGTGGAGTTCAGCTGAAGGAGCTGGGAGCAAAGCTAACTTTAATTGATGAATAGTGGGTGTGCTTCCATTGGCTTTCAAAGTATTATGGCTGTGCCCTGCAAGAAGAAAAACAGGCTTTGAAACTGGTCTTCAGAAACCAATAGGTCACATGAATGAATGCTTCGTCCATTGTTTTATACAGCCTGTAGTTGCATCAATGCAGATCGCAAAAATTGGGATGAGTAGATTTGCTCTTCTTTGTTTTAAAATTCCCCCAGCATTTCTTCTTCGCCGTTTTTAAGTTGTGTAGAGTGTTAGTTTTCTACAATGTCTGCAAATATGACTAATATTCAAAATTTATCAGCTTAAAATTGTGTAAAAATACACTTTATTTGCACAGTTGCTATGTCTGAGCTACATACAGCATGTAAACAAAAGAGAACTAGTCACTTCAAGTTATGGTGCTGCAGAAAAGGAAACTAAACTGCCCCCTAGCTGTTGGTGGTGTAATTACAGAGCAATGCAAGCAGTAATGCAGAAGTATAAATTCCACCAGTGGTGTAGGCGCTGTGTGCAGCCTATGTCTGTATCTTCTATAGAGAAGCATAAATCAAGCTTAACACTTGGTTGTTGATGCCTTCTTAAAACCAATAAAGAATCAAATTTTTCCTACGCAAGTAAGCCTAGTGCTTTCTTGCATGTGACTCCCACTGTACAATTTCATTGGCTAGCACTATTCTGTGCACATGCAATCTCGTTGGCTTAATATTATATCAATGCCTGAAAAATTCTAATGTGACACGATAGACCCACAATTCAGACTGGCAAGGGTTGATGTTGCCCCATTTTCAGTCAATAGACAGCAAAGCTGTTCGTGTTTCCTACATGTATGTGTGGTGAGGGGTAAACAAGCCTAGCCTGATATTTTTAAAAGCATTCTCAGACAGACTACACAATATGACCTCCTCCTATGCTTAGACCGAAGTATTTTTTTCAGAAATGTCAGATTCTATACAGTGTGTTGTTGGATAGGATTTGTCTATGCAGCTGGTATTAGAACTGAGCGGTAGTAAAACATAATTTGAGACCCTATCAACTTTCATTTCCTTGCCATTAGTGGGATTTGTTAGAAAGGGGTTTGGTAGTTTGAAGTCAATATGGGTGTCAAAAAACTTGTAGTTTCTTGAACAACCAAACTGCTCATGTTTGTTTTGTGTGCTGAACATCTATATTGTAATATTCTTTGTAATTATTAAAAATTGCTTGAATGCCTTCTGTCATTAAAGGAAGAGATTAAGAGGACACTCTTTTTAGCATTACATAGTTTGGGTGTTTCAGTGTTTTCTGAATACTGGATGTACACATGTCTTGTTTGGCAATTAGCTCTTGAGTCCATTCAAACAAAACTAATAACTTCAACTTAAGGCTAATGGTGTGACTCAAAAATGTCTAAGACAACTCGAGTCCAAAAATTAGCTCATCACCATTGACTCCCACGTCAAAGTGTCCAACTTGGCAGAAGTAAACATTTACAGTGGGTGCAAAAAGAATTTTGGTCTTCATACAAATGTATGTGTAAAGGCCAGTTTATGCTTTTTGTTGAATCAACGAGATTATGACGCAGAGCCACTGTAGCAACATGACTCCTCCCACCCCCCATTAACAAAGTTGTATCCATATTGACACCAGTATTTGAAAAAGATGGCAGATACTGACAAAAAATAGGGGTACCGTGAGTATTTATGTCTACATGCCATCCAATACCATATCATTTTTACAAATAGAATTCCAATTCTTCTTTGTTGCTCTAAAAACCAAAAAGCTAAAACAAGACATTACTCTGTACCCTAATGCTATACAGTCTTGGAAATTTCTGTTTTGAGTGACCTGAAGCACATGGGTTATTAGACTAAGTTAGCCATCTAACATTACCATTATGTTGGCAACATTGCTTTCTTGTAGCCTGGAAAATCTTATGAGGAAAACTGTGACATGTTCCTTATGCAGAGCTGTAGTTTCCAGACTGGGACCAGAAGAATAACAGACAAAACCATAGAATTCTTTGTCCTAGATAACCAGCTCCTCTGTTGTTAAAAAATTGGGATTTTATTGCATAATTGAACATCAGTTTCCCAATTGGACATGCAAGTGTGACTGCTCTTTATTTAAAAGCTGTTCAATAGATCTAATTTTTTTTTATCTGGTATTATTAAAAAAATAATAATTTACACCGATATCAGAACTTTACTTACTATTGGCATATATCTAAAGCCAATGTATAAGATTTGGTATTAAAAAAATGTTTTGAAACATATGTATGATACACAGCATTTGGATTGCTTGACTTACACCACCAAAATTTACTGACTACATTTCAAGGTGATGCAGATCACATGGGCATTGACTGGTCATTGTATAATTTCCGGGTCTTCATTTGTACAGTTTGTCTCTTCTGTTATACTCATTCAAAAGGCACAGAGACAACCTCCTCACCCCACTTCTCTTGCTTTTATAATGTAACATTTGCAAGCTGTCTTTCTTTCTCTCAATTGCCATTGCTCTTACTGTGACTGGAAAATTGAAACCTGAAGATAAATACTCACTAGCTTCACATGATTTCGCAACAGATTCCTCTGAAACTCAACACTCCCTAGCATTTTCGTGGTGAATTCCTTCGAAAGGTACACATTGGCATTGAGGCGAGGTCAGAGTTTCAACAGTCCTTGTTTTGGCTCTGGCGGTTCTCACTTTAGGTGTTGCTAGTGAAACCATCTAAATGAATGTAAGGTAATGATAGTTAGCAGGTGGTTAACATGAGCTAAGCTAAGCCAAAATAGGTAGATTGTGGTAACTGAGTTAAGTTGAGCATGATCGATTTGACTGGCAGGCTTGTTCTGCTGTTTGCTGGGTGAAACACAAAACTGCAAATCTGCAAACTGCAAGAGCTCATTCATAAGCTACTTACTAAGGTAAAGTTGTGCTCCCCTGCTTTCATTAATGCATTTTGTTATTCAAATGCTTATTATTGAAAAAATAAAAATTTTCTAGCCTAGTGAGTCATGGTCTGGCAAGTGTATTGGGTGATGGGAGTTTCTAGAAGTACATGTAACCTACATTTCACAGACAAATAGCCTAATTTCAAACAACAATATTAATGGGTTTTCTGTCAACGCTCTTAATATTATGCAACTTTTGATCCCTATTCATATTGATCGAGCATCACAATAGAGTGACTCAAAAACTCTCTTGGGCTATTACGTCGTGCAGTCTTAATCATCTCTTTTTTTTTTTCTGTGCTCGCTGAGCACCCTGCTTGGCCTTCAGCTCCCTCAGCTCCCCCTTACTCAGCTGTAAATGGTTACCTTCCCAAACCAATCAGACATGTTGCTGCTAGTCATGTGCCACAGCTACAGAGACAATTGGTGGATTTTTTTTTGTTTGAACTGAATCGTATCCAAGGTGGGCGGGCTGAGCTCATGTGGGGAAGGATGCATAGGGTTGATCTGTGTCGTTCAGAGGACCAACCTGCAGATGCAAATTGTGCCTACATGAGGAGCAAACGGTTAAAAAAAAATCCCAGAAGTTTCCACTATGCCTGGTCTTTCAGAGCTTTTATTTGTTGATTAATTCATGGTGTACCTCTTAAAATAACAATAATACAGCCTGGAAACCAGGTATATTACAATAACATGGTGAGTTAGTTAGTTGATCTGATTTCTCCAGCTGGTAACAACCACAGATAAACTTTCTGACTTCATGGCTGCTTTTTCCTTCAGTCCTTTTCTATGTTGGAAGCTTGAAAAACCATATCCCATTGTTGGTTTTATTTCAGTAATAGGCATTATGTGTCCGACTATGGCAGTTCATGACACGGGAGTGTCAAGCTTGACAACAATCATAACAGTGAATTGAAACACCCAAAGATAGTGGTAGTGGATATGTCCTCTGCTGTGCCAACTTGCTATGCGTTTCCTTTGGTGTTTTGTTTCATAGCCTCATGTTGTTTTGTCATTGTCTGTTTGGAGCTGGTATTTTATCAGACTTTTTGGCCAGATGTTGGTGGTTGTTGGAACATGTTTGATGAGAAAATAAGTTCACATAGAGTTAATGCATGCTTAAAATCTGAGTTGGAATTCACTAAACAATCACTCCTCTGACTGGCCTCTGATCCACGTTTCTGAATTCCTTAAAGTGTTTGTGCTTTCATGAAACCTGAATCAGGAATGTGTTAATGTGGAGCCTAGGGCTGGACAATTATGACCTCAGATCAACATTGTAATTAATTTAATATTTTACACAATTGTTTTGTGATTAATTATACCCCATAAGGCTGGTAAAATTTAGAAATAAACTTGCATTTTTGAAAGAGGTCTCATTTTAATTTTAAACAATATACTGACCCATCTATGCTCCATCATGTGTTGCGCTGGCCTGTCAATCGGTAGACTATGTCCTTATGCAACGTGATTCAGTTGCAGGTGTTGAAATGAGTTGATCACTTTTACTTTACTTACTTTTTCTGCAGTGTTTACATTTGACGTCTTTTCCTTGTGCATCATTTTCAATGAAACAAAAATGTGTCCAAATGACAGATACTGCATGTTCTGTCTTCACTTGTCTACGCGACTGAGCTACCCTTCTGTTTTCAAGTTGCGGTGTGAATAGGGTGTAGTTACATGACTTCTAATGACATGCCAGTGGCAGTGTTTTTGGAGCAGCATGTGAACATGCACACACAGTGGCGATGGTAATAAAAAGAAAAAAAATTACTGACATGGGCAAGATTATGACGGTTATAGGTTGTAAATGTGGGTTTTGATTAATTTTCGATTAATTGTGCAGCCTTAGCAGAGCCATGACTTTCAGTGTGAGTTAGCTTGTGGCATTGACTCAGCATCTTATTTACTTTTGTGTACCTTCCTTGAAAATCTGTCAAAACTGTTGGGGTTTTTATCACTTCTCTATAGTTGATGCAGGCCACAGTTTATGGGAACCAATAGCTAGTTTGTTAAAACAGGAAGTATAGTAAAGGGCACCTCCTAATCTGGGTGTCAGTCATGAACACCCCTATCCCCTCCATATCCCCTGTGAGTACATTTGATGAAGTTGGATATTACAAGGAAAAAATTCTTTTTCGTCACCTTTTATGCTGCTTCCCATTTGCGAACAGTAAAAAATGCACATTACTGCCACCTCATGGTCAGCAGTGTTATTTGTTCAGTCAACAGTTCTTTTGTGGGACTTGAAAGTAATGGAGACACACCGGCTGACGAGGCTGAGGAGGGGGTTGGCCCCATTAGAGGTTCCTGTCTGACAAGTTTAACCTGAGTCCCCGCTAATGGACACACACCGATAGAGAATCTGGTGAATTTTCAAAATAAAACACCATGAGTCGCACTGACCGGCACATGGACACTAAGTTATTCTGTGGAGGCTGTATGTAAGTGATTCAGATTGTTTAAGAATTTAAGATTTGAACCACGTGTGAGGAGATGCTTTTAGAAGTCGAAAAGCTCATTTTAGTCATTTTAGTTGGAAGTGATTTGCTTTTGAAACATTCCCTGTAAGATTTGAGTTGTCCTGAAGACCTCTTCAAAACTGGACCACATTGCTTTCTGCTCCGTGCGTGACCCTGGCTTAAGATTTCAAGGCATGAGCTGGAACTTAGAATTTGATGATGGGGAACCCATATTCAGCTTTTGCATGCACCTTAACATCAAGTCTGTGAGCCCTCACAGTAGACTTCCAGGAAATTGGTCAACTTGTGGGTTGACCCAGGAAATCCCTCTTACAATGGCAGTCACTGCACACAGCAAGAGGAAGAACACATCCAGAGATTTTAGTCATACTAGGCGAGATGTGGACTTGTAATTGGAATGGTCATTTGGCTATGACTGATAATGTTTCACAAGTCCACAAAAAGATAGATTGAGAAATGTTTGGGAAAACAAGAGGCTGAAGTGTTGTATGCACCCATGTGGGAGAACCTGGACTGAAACTTTGTGGAGAGTCACAGAGGGTGAATGATTAGGGTGAGGAGGCAAGCAACTACCCAACTATGCCACGTGCCACAAGCGATGGACTGCACAGCAGAGATCCTGAGTATGTTATATCCAGGGTCCAGCAAGCTAATTTTACCCTTGATGTCTGATTCATTGATGTCAGTTTCATACTACTGTGTTATGAAGAATTTGGTGAACATTCAGTAGAAAATGTAAATAGAAAAAAGTAAATATTGCAGTTTGTGTCAGCTGGCTAGCATCACCTACTTTTCATCTATTTATACCAAGTTTTTACAAATGTGCAGTTGATTTAATCATACTCTCCTTCGGTGTTGCTGTATTGCTATAACCAGGCTTGTGTACTGATACATTCCAGGTGGTGCTCAAGCCCCCGTTTTTTTTTGTTTTGTTTTGTGTTTTTTTTTTTTTTTTTTTGCCCTCGTACTTGAAAATGACCCTTTCTGCAGGACATTTTCTTTCTGAAATGCTCTTGAAATTTTATATTGCAGGTTATTAAAATACAGATTACTTTAGCTCTTTGCCTCAAACTCTGTCATTTTGTTGAAATTATTTATAACAAATAAGTTTAACTACTAACTTGTGACGTTTCATTTGCCCTTGCCTTTTTCCTGTTGATAGTCATGCCACTGCAGCAACCAAATGCAGATCTCATCTGCATACCAGCAGTATCCCATCTCTCTGGTATGGCTGCATAATTTACAAGACACTGGTAATAATACTGCTCACTAAGTGAGAGCTCTAACATAAAATAGGAAGGAGAAAGGTGTAAGAGGCAATGAGTAAGTTTGAAGGACCAGATATACAAGGAAGAAAAAACTGGAGAGTAGCGCTGTCAGGGAGTCCTTCAGGTCTGCCTACTCCCACAGTCGCTCCACTCATCTGCTAACAGTTTTTGTCCAGACCTTTTCATAATTAAGCAACATGGCAGCATCAATAATGACTCACTATCTGAGCGTGAGCCAGTGGCACATACCGAGTGGTACCCCAGTGAAGCATTTGTAGTATGACATTCTTGCTGACTGTTTTTGCATAAAATACTGTCTTTGTCAGTCCTGCAAAAGCACTCATAAAGCATGATTCATCTGGCCCAGATCCGATCCACTGTATTCTGGGCCTGGGCTGTATATGTACCATAAAACAGATGTTGCCTTTATGTTGATATGCTGGTGTCCAGGCAGTTCCAGCTCAGATTCAGCTGTTGACTAGACATTGCCAGTGAGTGAAAGAATAAAGTAAGAAAAAAAATCTCATCAATATTTGCGAGTGTATATGCATAGAGATAAATGCCAATGTGAAGAAACCCTAACCCTAACCCAAGACGAACTTTAGGTATTATATGGACTATAATCTATTTTGCACTGTAATTTATCAATGT
>JAOWBL010000004.1:13815297-13831975 GCA_028564865.1 Zenarchopterus dispar
CGTGTGTGTGTATATATATATATATATATATATATATATATATATATATATATATATACATTATACATATGTAATGTGTGTGTGTATTTATATGTAAATATACTTGTTGAAAGTTATACAAGGACCAGAAATGGTCAGTAACAGATGAAGATTCTTCATGACAGATGGTATCACTGCCTATTTAAACTGGCCAGGGAACCATAGAGAACTGTCTGGCATCATTTTATTATTCCGTCTTGTTCAGCAATTTCCTGTTACTGTGAACTGTTAAAGTGTTTACATAAGAACCTCAAAGCCAGCCCCATGTTTTTTGCCATTTTGTTTGTGAAATTTTACGGCAGTACATCAACTGAAGCACCAGATGTCTCCTCAGTCTAATCTCTAGAATTTGTGGTTATGAGTTTTCTGCTGAACTCCAGAGAGCGTCCCTCTTTTTCTTCTGTATTTGTATTCTTTTTCTTAGGATAGTGGAATATTGTGAAAATTGGGCTACACTTTACAAACGATTTTCAGCAAATATTTTCTTTTTTTCCTCTCCCTGTCTCTATTTTTCATCGGAGGACTGAAGAACATATCTCTTTGTGCATTTACTTGATCTTAGAGCTCATGTGGGAGCACTCTGACACTGCCAAAGTTTGACAGTGAAAACATGTGAAAAGTGACAGTAAAAAAAAAAAAAATCCTAGTGAAATTATGGACTTAATATTACTTAAACAGCCAGAGACGGAATCTGAGTCAAAACAGAAGATACACTTCTGTAGCCAGGAAATCCCTTAAGAGCAGAAACATACAGTTGAAACAATATGAGGGGAGCAAGTCATCTTTACCTTCCCTTCTGAGTCTAACACACATAAGGACACACAGCCATAAACTTTCCCAAACTGCTTATTTTCTCTGACAAATTGCTCCTGAAAATAGACACACACAATTACATACAACAACAACGCTGCTAGCAGTACAACACAAAAATACACAAAAATGAAGGAAAAACCAGTTAGAAACTGAGCCGTGGAGAAGTGACAGAAGCCTGTCACTCAGAAGACGTTTCCTCCGTGACGGGGTGAAATGTCACTGTCACAGTCACCCTCCTGCTTTTAGAACAGCTGTGATCTTTTGTGACTGTGAATGAGTTTGACAAACAATCTTAGGCAACACGGTGCATTTCCTGGATGTGTTATTACAGTATGCCACTTCATCAGATATGCAAGTTCAACCAGGGACTGGACGCCTAGCATTCCTGAAATTTACATAAAGGGTGGAAATGATGCGTTAGAACAAATGGTCTTTACGAGCATCATTTCCCTCTCGTTGATGCCAGAAGAAAAAAAAATTGACTGGGGCCACTGTTCTGACCCAGAGGGCTTTCCTCAGCTTCACTGGGGCTACAGGCTCTAATAACCAGCCGACAGGCTGCGAGCGCGTCTGTGCGCTCCAGTCCCTGATAGGCCCATTTTGGTCACATGCGCTCTTCCTTATTCCACGGAGGACTGGTTTTATAGCCTACAGCCCCCATGCAGCGAGCGATCAAACAGAAATCACAGGACTCCAGCTCCTGTTGGATTTGCTTCTGTTTTTATTGCTGTCGCTTTGGAAAGGGAAAACGGGATTTCGGTCGTCTCCGGTGCTTCTGTTGGGTTTTTTTCTTTTGTAACTGACAGTGAACATTTCAACTGGTGTTTGGACGCTGACACGATGCTGTCGGGGTTTTTGGCTGAGACTGGGTGATCAGATTGGATTTTTTTTCCGTGCAGAGCCAGGGTGTGTGGATGCAACAGTTTCAGTGACTACAAGCTATATATGTAATTTTTTCTCTCTTTTTTTGCCCGAAACTTTAATATTTTAGATTTTACTGAAGATGAACAAATGGAAAGGATCAAGAGAGCGTGGTTTTCAGTGAGACCACCTTCTTTATTTTGCAAACGCGGCGCTTTTCTCCCCCCCTTTCTTCAATCTAACGCCAGGCAGTGGTTTGGATGAAGCGTGTTTGTTGTGATGCGTCTCCCCTTCATATCCATTGACACCAGTTTGGATTTTCCCTTTTGGATCTGTGCGTTCCCAGAATGGCTCGCTTCGCAGAAGATCTACCCACCCGCTATGGAGGAAGCGCAGGCGGCGGAGGCAGAGGTGGACCGGGCGCTGGCAGAGGGGGTGCCCGGGGTGGTGGCGCTCCGGGCGGCCAGAGGATGTACAAGCAGTCGATGGCCCAGAGAGCCCGGACCATGGCCATTTACAACCCGAACCCCGTCAAGCAGAACTGCTTCACTGTCAATCGCTCTCTCTTCATCTTCCGCGAGGACAATCTCATCAGGAAGTATGCAAAGCGGATAACAGAGTGGCCATATCCTTCCTGAACAGCAGCACCACGCACAGAGCAGGTGCATCACCAGTAGTTGAAAAACACATCCACCCTACCGCCGTGTCAGACCTGGTTCGCTTAGTTCAGTTGCTAATTATGGAGCTTATATTCCCTGAACTGAGTTCTGGCTGTAACTACCAGTCCCTACTGTTGACATAACAGGTATTTACGCCTGTGGAGCAGCCACCACGGCCCCAGCTTTTATCCACCTGCACCTGTCGCTCAGCCTCTTATCGCTGTTCAACATGACACGCAGATGATTTGTCTGTTTGGGTGCAGGCAGTGAAAAGACTTCATATAACGCCCATTGTGTCGATTCCTTTTATTCCTATCTCTATTCAGGGCGTTTTGGCGTTTACATAGCCTGATAAGTGCTTTTTTTTCAAAGCGTCAGCTGTCAGGTGTCTATAAGGCGCAGGCAGCAGTTTCGGCGTTGTTGTTAGTGACGATCACACGCGGCACTTGACGCGCGCAGCCTCCAGTCGGTTAAAAGCTGCGTGCGTAAAAGGGCGATGGCAAGCCAGCGCCGAAGCTGCTTTCACTAGCCGTGTTGCCATCCCATGTGCTGTAATCGTGTTGTGGTTAAAGAAAAGCGCAACCCGTACTTCTTTAAAGGAAAAAAAAAAAAAAGAGAGAAAACGAGATCGCGTGTTCGCGGCTCCAGCACCGCCTCGTTGTCTTAGTTGGGAGCCCTCTCCATGGTGCTGAACTCGCCCACGCTCACCCTGCCACTCGTTCAACAACGGAAAAGGAATAAAATAAATAAAAAAATTAATAAAAATTTAATAAGTCCTGGGCAGCCCTCACAGGATGGAGTTTCCCCACTGGAAGTTAATGCCAGATTTTGCCAGGGGGTGATATTATTGGCATGGAATGTAAAGTGATAGTAGAGTGTAGTGTAGAACCCTGTCATGAAAAATACACTGTCAGTACAAGAGAAGGAGGGAAAAAAACTAAAGTGATTTGATCTTAACAGCCACTTATAGTTCATTCTTAAAGTTAATTTTCCAGGTTGACCATCGAAAATTGAGTATCTTCTATTTAAAACAACAACAACATTCTTGACATTTTACCTGTGTTTAGAAGTGTGTTCCTGATAGTTAAACCCAAATAATTGTGTCTACTTTTAAACATCAGTGATATGAAAGTTGGTCATACATCCATTTTTTTATTCGCCTAATCCTACAGAGGGTCGCTGTGGTCTGCTGGAGCCTATCCCAGCTCATTACAGGTAATAGGCAGGGGTTGACCCTGGACAGGTCACCAGTCCTTCACGGCACCACATATATAGACAAACAACCATGCACAGTCACACTCACACCTACAGGCAATTTAGTCAACCTAACATACATGTTTTTGGACTGTGGGAGGAAAGGGGAGTACCTGGAGAAAACCCATGGAGACAGGGGAAGAACATACAAATTCCACACAGAAAGACTCCTTCCAGGCCCGGGAGTCCATCCAGAAACCTTCTTGCTGTGAGGCAACAGTGCTTTTTTTTTTTTTTTTTTTTTTTCAAAATTCTCTTTACTTATTTTTCGGAAAGCACATCTGTAGATTAAATAGCTCATTAAATACAAAATTTTCCCCATATTGAAATGGCTAAAGCAGGAAAGCCAGAACTTGTGTGACAAACATGAACAGACATCTGGTTCTGCTCTGTGGGCGGCAGTGAGAACAACATGAGCTGTAATCAAATAATGGTGCTTATCAATTTATCTGTGCACTCTATGAGCTGAATCAAATTTAGCTTTACATCCTACCAGAATAGTAAGATAATAATCTTAAACCCATAGGAGACTGGAAATCAACTCTGAACAGTGAAACTAGTTATTATGCCCATTTCCATGTAAAAACATTATTTTTAAAATCTGTTCTATGAATAGGCAATTAGGTGAATTAGTTGTCTTTATGGATGATAAGTGTATACGTTTCTTTATGTACATAAGTTCCCTGCTCCTTTGTGATTAATGGGCCTTCAGTCAGCCCTGGCCCTAGAGGGAATGACCTACTGAAAACGGATTGCAGAATGAGCCAGCCATTAAAAAAAGTTGCAAATGGTCAACCATCTGGAAGGATCATAAGCACAAGTATAGGGTGCTTTTCTTTTTAAAAGCCTTCAACCAGGAACATGACAGAATATTTATGCTTTGGTGGACAAAATGTATCCAGGTTTGAGTTTAGTAGCGTTTCCTTACAACATCATGCTGGATAATTGGCTTTCTTGTGCAACAGTATCGCCTCCAATTAGTGTACATCATTGTTTTATTTTACTAAACTGATGACAAAACTGTATTGCCTACTCATTTCTCTCAATTTACCCATCTAAGAAAGAGGTTTCAAAACATGTATTAGTATTGTGAATTGATGTAAAAGAAATGTAACTTTTGGGTCAGCCACTTCTCCTTAACCCTCACACTCCATTTGAATATATGATTCTGGCAACGATCATCGCCAACTGCATCGTCTTGGCCTTGGAGCAGCATTTACCTGCTAGTGACAAGACACCCATGTCAGAACGTCTGGTAAGTGTATTTTCTTTTTAACTCACTACCATCCCGCTTTCCTAAGAATTGCCCTGGTCCCTGATTTCCTTTAATTACAGCTGCACATTAGATATGCTCAACTGTTGGTTTTTACAAGTTGGCTTTGATGCCCTGCTCTAACTCCCCTGCTGTACACACATACACTCATCTTAAACCAACCTTTGAACTCTGGCAGTTACAAACAAAATCAGCTGCTGTACAGGGAGGCCAAATAGCACAAGCAGGGAGAGAAAAAAATGCACGTAGCTTCATTGTTGAGCACTTTGCTCCTTTTGTTTGGGTGCTGTAGCTTGGGGAAGTTTGCAAAACAACTTCTCCCCACTTCAAGCCTGAGCGCAACAGATTGTTGTGGATGAAGTCTATGAATTCCTCTCATTTTCAGTCACCTGCTCTTTTCTGGACTTATCTTAACAGCTTTGATGCAAAATCAGCTGTGTAGATATTATAGCTACGAAAAAAACCCAACAAAAATGTGGCTTTCAGCACATGAGAAAATGATTAGTGTGGTAACACAAAGGAAAATCAGGCATCCTCTTTCTGCCTACTCCACCTTGAGGCTGTAATACGACAAGATGCCTTTTAATTAGAGCAAAGGATCAGCTATTATTCGTGAAGCTCTGTCAACAGACCAGAAGGCGTACTGGTCGAGGAAGTAGAAAGTGCTCGGTAAGAGTACTTCACATCCATTACAGGTCTTTCATACCATGATCCTTTGAGAATTCCTCAGTTGTTTTCTAAAAACATATTCATCAATTCACAAGTGTGTTAAATACATGTATAACAAGTTAGAATTTGAATCTGGCAGCCCCCAGCCTCTCTCATTACATAAGACATTAAACTGCTTTGTTTATGAATCCAAAGTAAATCAGTGCCTGTCACACTGAATTACTTTTTGGCCAGAGGCTGCTTATCTAATTCCTCACAATGTCAACAAACTGTCATTATTTTACCATTACAGCCTTCACACTTGATACGGCTCCTCTCCTACAACATATCATGCAACGTTCACTGTAATCAGCCAGCACTATAAGAGAAGGCCTCTTCTCTTATAGTGCTTAGGCCTGTCACACTGCTTTTACGTGATTATTTATGTTGGTGGCTGGGTGATGCTGGGGGCTTTGGGGGAAGGCAATGTCTATCGAGTTGCAGTGTGCTAGGAGCAAGATAGATAAATGCAAGGGAGGAGTGGGGGCACGCTGGCGTGACATATCCTCTTGCTCACGCCCCGTAGTTGGCTCTAGGCTCTCACAAATATTAACGGAGGCAAAGGAAAAAGTGTCATGTCATGCACGCCACAATCCAACTGTCTTACTTTGCAGCAAGAGCCAGTATTGGCCAAGTCATGAAGTGCAAGTGATGATGAATCTTGTTGCCCACTGTGAAGCTTGTGACACCTGCAGGGAATAGTGCAGCGCCCAAGTATATCATGTTCAGTCGGGCGTGCGGTGTTCTCAAAGCTCAATTTCAAAGGGGTGTTCCTCTGTCCTGGTGCAATAGTTGTGTGCTTTCCATTTGGCTAAATGTCACAGGAGAGGAGCCTTTGAGCAGCATGCTATTCCCCCCAACCTCATAAAGAAAACATGTTTTTTTCCATGCTTCATTTTTCTCTTATGTCACACCACTGATTCACCTGAATGTCAGCACAAGTGTTCTTTTTGTTCTGTCATGTAGTTGGCCAATCTGTCTTTATTTTAGCTCCTATGATTAGGTCAGATTAGGTAAGTACCCCCTGTCACCCTCCATACACACACACACACACACACACACACACACACACACACACACACACACACACACACACCACCTCCACTTGCCCTTGTAGTCACTGCTTACCCCACTCTTGGGCTGGCTTGGTTGCACCAAGAGGTCCTCTTTCATCTCTGCTCCATTGAAGTGCCCTTTTGCGTGGCTTCGGCAGAGGTTGCCCACCATCACTCTGATGTCTGCTGTCATGCACTTGTGCTGCAGTTGTCTGCTTTCAGTAGAGGTCAAACAATTTGCGGTATCTTTGAATGCATTAAAATCTGCTCACAGGGGGGTTCACTGATTTGCCATACCTCCACACTTTCTTTTCAGTCCTTTGCTTTCATTGTATTAATTTTACTTAATACACTTCTGTTCCTACAGGTGCAAAAGACAAGAGGGGCTGTGTGTCTTTCGTTTTTGTTCTCCCACACTAACCCCCATCCCTTTATGCTTCAGTAAACACTCTCTTAGTTACAAAAACATTTTCCTGTTGATCTCGTCCCTTTTTTCTGATTCTCTCTGTCTTTCTGTAGGACGACACAGAGCCCTACTTTATTGGAATATTCTGTTTTGAGGCTGCCATTAAGATCATTGCCCTGGGCTTTGCATTTCACAAAGGCTCCTACCTCCGCAACGGCTGGAATGTAATGGACTTCGTGGTCGTCCTCACAGGGTGAGTCCCTCGCCCGCTGGGTGTCAGCTTGAGATGGGAGTCATAAGTGAAAGAGTGGTTTCTTTTGTGCATATCTGTGAGCGTCCTGAGATAAGAGCGTAGTGAAATCACCTTCTTCCAGTTAGCACATATGCCTTCAAGCAGGATTGTTATTCAACAAGTAACCCAAGCCTGTATGAGATGGAAAAATTACATGAGCATTTTACAGGCCTTTTTGGTAAATGTACCATACTATACTGTGAGGATATCCTGTTCACAGACAGTACTTTGTGGCAGAAGCACTCTTGTTGAGGAAACATCACAGTCTTCCCGAGCAGATCAAAGCAAAGAACCTAAGCTCTTACAGATAGTTGAGGAATTATGTCCTCATACTCCTGGCTATGCAATTCCAGAAACATTATTCTGTTAACCATGTTGTTTGTGTGTGTGTGAGTGAGTGTGAGACTAAGAGATTAAAAACATTCTCACAGTAACAGCACCAACTCACCCAGTTCTACCAGTTGTAGCATTTTTCTAGCTGTGATGAGCTTGCTGCAGCACTCACACACACACACACACACACACACACACAACATGTACAACAAGTGTTGGTTTACTTTACCTTTTGTCAAGAGAGCAACACTAAGTGCAAAACATTTCAGTTTTAGATCTTCAAGTCCCAGCACATTTCCTGCATGAATAGAGTGAGAAACTAATTAGAGACATGCTACAGCTGTGTTCACTCAGTTCCTCCTGGCATTGGTCTCTGAGCAGCTACCCCACATGTCCACCCACATGGGGTAAAAACCAAAAACTTTAATGTTAGTCCCCTCCACAGCCTTACCACCTGTCTGTACAACATCCAGGATGTTTTATATATCTGGTTTGGAAATGTCTACACAGCTTGAGTACAAGTTATTAGGTAAATGGAATACAGAGCTTTTTTAAGTTGAGTTATTTTCTTCTTCTTGTGCAGCTGTTAGTGGCAGCCTGGCAGTGATGTTGTCATATTCTTTGAAGTACTGAGTATTTGGAGGCATGTAATGGCCTGGTGGCATTGCTTTTAATCAGAAAGGAGTCATAAAAACAGCCTTTTCAAGTTCATTTTTTAGATTGCACCGTGTGATAAAACACAGGGTGGCATACAAAAAGATATGGTTACCATTTGTTTGCAGTGATTCACACCCTTTTACTCTGAGTCTAAAGGAAAGGTTCATATTTCATTTTCGCTTTAGTCACCATAAATACAGTTAGGTCATGCAAGATATTAATGTTGTATATGAACTAAATGTTTTCTTCTAGAGGGCATAATCACTTTTACCATTTATCATGGTGGGACACTGGCAATATTCCAATCATTTTTAATTATTTCCTTTTGTTTTTCCTACAATAGGACACCTACATTCACTGATTATTCACTGACCCATGACAGGCTGTGTACTTTGTAACCTTTTAGGAGGTATCTACCAAACTTTGATCAAGTCACTGAGATTCTAGTAGTCTAGTAAGACTATGTGTGCGTGTGTGTGTGTGGTGATGATCGTGGATTGGTTTACACTGGTGCTCTAGATAAGGGCTTTTTCAAAACGTCGATACACAAATGATTCAAGCTGAAAGACCCCAGATTAATGAGGCAGAGGCCATGAGTGTTTGTGGTGATGACAAAAACACATCAGTGCAAAAGAGGTTTAGGAGAAAAAAATTGCACCGTGCATTTGTGGACTCCTTTTATGAATAGACATTTGAGGATGAAATCCTTTATTTATTTATTTATTTATTTATTTATTACACATTTTAAGTATGTCTAAGCTGCAGCCTGCACATTAGAGTTGCAGAGGTGTATTTTCCTTGATCCCGTCCTTAAAATGCGGAAGAATGTGACTGGATTTGATGTTTCATTGCCATAATTGTGCATATGAAGATTTGTGTCGGACTGTTGCCTCTGCCATGAGATTGCACGCTAACAGTTGCAAAACAGTTTCCAATTTCACTTATAGGTGGCTTCAAAAGGTATGAAGAAATGATGTGGTTTATGTTTTATGATGTATAAAATGTAAAAAAAAAAAAAAAAAAAAAAAGGGTTTTGGAAAGAAAATCCAAGCAGATGGTAAACTGATTGGAACATTAACATGTTACTGTTAAGTGTATGACGTACCAAACATGTGCTTTTAATTTCATTGTTTTTGTCCTCCAGAGACTCAAGCTAGAGAAAAAACTCCTCAGTTTTGGTTACCCACTGCTGACACAGCTGGATACAAATTAGCCATTATGTTGTATACGTGTGTGTGTGTGTGTGTGTGTGTGTGTGTGTGTGTCTGATTGGTTGCTTGGCAACCACAGTAGATAATGTGCCTTGATCTGAGAAGGAGTGTGTTTGTGAATGTGTGACACGCTATTTGTTTATTTATTTATTTACTTGCTGGCTTGCCACTCACTTGTGGGGCCGAGGGGCTGAAGGTGTCTGCTGTGAGCCCACGCCATCCAAATATCACTGACGTCATCTCTGGATACACTTTGGCAATTTGGGTCAAAGTAAAATGACTTGTAAATGTGATCGGGTGAGAAACAGTCCCAGTAACAAATGATAAAAGGTGTGTCCTCAGATGTGCAGGCAGTGCTGATGAATTTAGGAGGATTAGAGGGATTTTAGTGTGTTTGGGAGCATTTGCTGTCCATTCATAAGTGATAATAGTCACAATAAGCAGCCTGCGGGCAAGGATTTGTGATCGTAATCCCAATTATGTGTGGTATAAAAGATGAGGTAATCAAATAAAAGCATTTTGAAAGCATTTTTGTTAGGTAGCAGTGACAAAATCAATAGGTGAGAAACCAACAAACAAAAATGGATCTCAAGCTGTGCTGTTTTTAGATTTATTTTGTCATTCATTGGATTGATTATTTATTAAATACATATATCAAATAAATTGAAGAGTCCTTATTTATCGAACTGAAAAAAAGAACCAGCCAGCCATGGTATAAATACAACTCTGTTACAAGTGAGAAAAAAATAAATAAACCTGCTAAGGACATTAAATTGTGTTTTAATGCGCAAGTCAATAAAGTATCTTATTGTATTCCAGATTTAAAAAAAAAAAAAATCAGTGTGAGTCCTCTACGACTTGTACGGTCCCAGTGCTCCTTTGGCTAATTATGTTGGTAAAGCCATCAAGTCCTAATGAAGGGTTTTAAATGATAGTGTAGCTGGAGGCAGCAGCAGACCTTTAATCTGTCCTGATCAGGCATTAGCAACCCCTAATAAGAGAATAAATCTGCCTGGGCTGCCAAAAGCTTGATCAATAGATCACTGAGCTGGCTACCTTAAATGCAGTGAGCAATGATGAGGAGCCGGATATGGTCAGTCAGGCTCTTAGCATGACGTGATCACAGAAGATGACGAATCTGAACGACTATTTTTCTCTGTTTCATATATTTGATCAGTCTGAGACATCATTCACACAGAAAGTCAGGATTTTTTTGTCTCTAGAAGTTACAAAAATCTAAATCAAGCAATTGAACTGAATTAAAGGGAGTAAAAAAAAAACACATAATGCAAGATTTTCTTTCTTTAGAAGACTCAGAAAAATTATCTCAAGGAACATTAACTTTTCAGGTACAGAGTAGAGAAGAGGCTTTTGAGTTTTCTTCATGCAATGCAGGAACTATTCTACTGAAAGCCAAGAGAAGTTTGATATTTTGTCCATTATTGTCAAGAGTCCTTAATCCTGCAGCCAGCTGAAGAATTGATGTTATTTTCAGAGCGACTGCAACAGATATCCTTGAGTTACCATAACTGATGCTGCTGTCTTCCATGTGGGAGTCTGTTTACTTCTTATGAAACGCAGCATTCAAGCAAGTGAGATGATGGGGGTATCGTGTTTTGCAGTTTGGTGGAGCTGTAGGAGGCCTGGCTTTTTAACCCCTGCAGGATGCACATGTTTTTTTTTCTATTGCATTATTTTGGAGGACTTGTAAAATGTATCAGTTATGAGTATTTTGAAAATCTCATTATTGAACTTTTAACTATGACCAGTAAAAGCATTTCCCCCCCAATATATCTTATTTGGAGCTCATTAATATGGTAGAAATATGAGAATCCCAGTCCAATTAGTAACTTATTGTGGTCCACAGTAAGTGTCAGGACTGAACTCTCATGCACAGAGATCTATAATATTTTAAAAGCTTGCATGGTATGAAAGTCCTTGGTATGTCTGTAATTCATTTCACATGATTTGAATACAACAAACCAGAAAAAGGCTCTCATTTTTCTGTTATGACTTTTGTACAATCCAATGTGTTAAGATTATGTAACATAGTGCTCCTTGTCCATAAAAACAGCGTATTCCTCTCTCATGTTCTCTGTTTAGATAAGATATCTTTCTGACACATAAGTCTTACATTTTTGCTTGGAAGATCTTATGTAGCAGACTGTTTATTTAAACACAAAGTCGTGCATATAAACACTGTTACATAAGGAAAAAAAAGATGAATTCGATTTGATCAGATGGCAAAAGTACACAGTTCTTTTTTTTAAACCTGAGTTGAAACATAATAAATTAACAAACAAATATATGAAGACAATTGAGCATAAAAGCTGCAGAATAAATCCATTGTATGCACGCAGAGATGCACTCTGCATCTCAGAGTGTACTATGGTTCTGTTGGTGTGATGCATGCATATATACATTACATACAAGTAACCAACCACTGCCGCTGGATCAGTTTCAAATCTGAAATGATCTAAAACACATTTATTAAACATTAAGCAGATATCTGAAGTACAAAGTGGGAATAAAACGAACACGGAGCATGACAAGTATATACATTGTTCCCTATAAATTTGGAAAAAGACACATTTTACCTTTTCTCAGGAAATGAAAGAGGAATAAAAAAAGGAACGTTTCTGAAAACAAACTTATTCCAACTTTATGGGCAACAGTGTAATTTGATGTATGTTAAATTTCCAGTCTGTTAATGGACGACAAAACCTTCAGTACGGAACCAGGATTTTAATTAATTTAATTTTAATTCATCTGAAGATCTTGAGAATAAGAATAATTTTTAAAAAAGGGGAAAAGGAAGTATCTAAGAATGTTCTCCTGAATTCAGCACTTGACACATGCTCTCTGTCCAGATTCCTTCTGTTGCAGAACTTTGCACCACCTTTAGCCATGTCCATAGTGTATGTGTGTGTGTGTGTGTGTGTGTGTGCTGCTTTGTTCTTCACATCATTATTCCACTTCTCCAGTATGAATTAAGATTGTTTTGAAAAGAATTAGTATTGAAGTTGAAGAAAGATGTGTTACGTTTAGATCATTTGAAAAAAGCTGTAGCAGAGTTGCTCGAATGTTTTAAAGTTTTATGATGATGCCAAATCTTTTTGAGGGCTGTACCCCACAAGTTACCAAAAGCTGCAGTACCCATTTCAACAGAGGCCCACCCCATAGATAAGGTGGATGGAGTGAAGTTGAGTTGTTCACTTCATCCCTGGAACTACAAAAACATGATGAAAAAAGACCTGTTTGTGGCGTTTTGACCAAAACATGTCAAAGGTAGTTAATTAAGAACTCACAGATGAAATTAAAGATTACTTAATAACCCAGGAAGTCATCTGGAAACAACTTGGAGTTTTAAGAAAATAGTGCATTTCATATCGAATGTATTGCTCAAACCACAATATTTTGTGTCCACTACATATGTTATGCACTTTCTGTACTCTTTCATACATGGTCAGTGACATCTAAATTTTCCCAGCTTGTCCTGCTGTTAACCTCGTCTATCTCATGACCTTTGATAACCAAGCCTGTGCAAATACTGAAGAAACCAAATGTACGTTTCCGGTGCCAGAACAATCATCCCTCTGTCCATCCAGGGAAACAAAGACAGAGGAGTTGTTCTTTATTTATCTGAATGTTTGATTTGTGAGTCCCGGCCGTAAGTGGCCGGGGCGAGAGTCGGTGCTTGTGGCGACTTCAAAGTTGTGATGTCCTTTCATGTGTCTCTCAGGTGATGGGGTAACACAATCACAGGCTTCAAAGTCCAGTTGCAGAGACCACAGAGAATGGGTCATTGTAGCTTACGGCCCGCATCATGAATAAGTACTGCCTTTGAACATTTGTCAAAATGCTGCTGTCTGATTCTGTAGGTCTGGAGAAGTTTCTAGTGCATTTCTGATGGGCTGTGCGTGATACGGGTCTGCACATCTGAAACAGCTGCATCACAGGACTGAGTTAGACTCTGGGTTAAATGGTATTTTATTGTTGACTTTTGTGTTGACATCAAAGCTGGACGTCTTGCAATGTTTGTGCATTTTTGTCTTTACTTTTTACAGTTGACAAATGTTGTTGGCTATGAAATATTTATGACAAAGATTTAGTGTCTTGCAATCATACTTATGAACCATACCATCATATTAAAGTACTAACCCAAATTAGAAAAAAATTGAATGACATATATGATGGGGAAAAAAAACATTTACTTTTTACTTCTTTCTCTGCAGATGTGAATCTAAGATATTTTATATTTTTTGGGCAACTTTATTTCAGTTGTTACTATATAACAGCAAATTTTGCAATTCAGGCTTGCGAAACAGTTTTAAAAAAATGTCTTGTGGAGAATTATTACTAATGAGAAAGTAAAATTCATCATAAAGAATCATAAACTGTGACCTTAACTGATGTGAGTGAGGCCTGCAGTGCTTGAGATGTTCTGGGTTTGCTTGTGATCTCCTGGATTAGTCGCCGATGCGTTCTTGGAGTAATTCTGGCCGGCTACTCCTGGGAAGGTTCACCGCTGTTCCCTGTTTTCTCCATTTGTTGATAATGGCTGTGCTTCTCTGGCAAGACAAAGGCTTAGAAACAGCTTTGTTACCCTTTCCAGACTAATAGATATAAATGAGTTTGTTTAGATCGGGGCAGAATGTGTTGGCTTTTGAGATCTTTTAGTCTGTGTGGTCACACAAGTTTTATTTAAGTGATTTCTTGATTCTGCAGCTCTGACCCAGTTTGAGTGTGGTGGGTGAAAATGAACCCAGCCTTATTTAAAAACTGCATTTTGTCATCTTTGTCTGTGATAAAAATTTATTTGATGATCCGAAACATGTAATTGTGACAAAAAGGCAAAAGAAAGACAGAGGGAATCTGTGAGGGGGGCAAATACTTTTTTCACACCACTGCATCATCCACTATGAGTCTAAGATGAAAAATGTGGAAAGTTTCTTCATACTATCAATAAAACTGAGAAACAGATTTTCTAATTTGAAGCTGTTATATCAAAAGTCACTTGTCATCAAGGGAACTGGATCTATGAGTCGCTCTTAATTTAAGTCGCATGCAATAATTGTAAATGTAAATCAAAAAGGGGAACTGTTACTTGTTTACACATGTGCTGTTTACTTAAGTCTTTACCCAAATATTTATTGCTAAATCCAGTTTATTAAAAAGGTCACATTCATCTTTCTTTCCTAAATGCTCTTGGCTGAAGGCCTTCAAACAAGTTTTGAAGTAATTTTGAGAGTGACTGTTTGGTGCAGCGTTTTCTTGTAACAGCTTTTGAAGACAGCGGTGTGTGGAAGTAACGACGGGGCAAATACTGCTTATTCACTCATGCTGATGCAGATGATCGATCATCCAAGTCAGTGTAATTGTAAAACCTTGAAGAAAAGGCTAAATGGTGTTCTTGGTTCTTTAAGTCATTTTATGTGTCATGTAAAAGGCTTCTTTTGTTGTAAATGACTGGTAGGGAGTTCCACGCTTTTAAGCCCGCTGACCCACTCTTCCCTGTACCCCACGTTTGGCCATATGTGTATGTTTGCCATTCAGTCCTTGATGCATGTGGCCAAATGTCTCACATGTTGGCCAGATAAACAGCTTAGGTGAAAAAAGACCTCTGAAAAAGTGAAAAAGTTACTTTTAGTCCAGGTGGTGTTGGTTTCCCAGAGTTGTTTGAGTGGGATCCTGCAGCTCATGCTGTCGATTTCATTTGTAATACCTGCTGTGCAGATGCAGTCAGTGACCTGGCACCTGGGGGTTTGTACCGGTTTCTGTGAGCTCGGTACAGGCTGTTCTTTTCATTGCCTTCTAGCCACTTGGCCATCTCTTCAGTGAGTGCTCTGGTGAGCGCTGTGTGCCTTGAAAGGCCAACCGGGTGCTGCTGATGCCATGTTGCAGCAGTCCGATACCGGCTTCGCTCCGTCCGTCTGTGACCACACAAGAGCCCAGAGCAGCAGCTGAGAGTCTGCTCGGGTTCATTCTTTTCCCACTCACGCTCCAACAGGATGTGGCCGAGACTGCAAACTGAAGAAGGGCTGCAGCCTTTGTGGCATAATTGATTAAAGTGCTGGATTTATTCACTCCTTAACCTGTGGCTATTAAAATGGTATGAAATAACGGGAAGTGTAGTTGTCATGAAAAAAAAAAGAGAATGAGAGGGTTTTCTTTTGAAACCATGGTAACTGGGTCATGAACTGGGACTGTGTCTAAGGGCAGTATAAAAAACATTTTCTCTGTCTTTCCTTAGCCTTTCCTGACAGCTAATCCTTGATGGTGTTGGAATCCTCCCTTCTAAGTTTTTTACTTGGCCAAATGCACAAAAGACAAGTTTTGGGATTTTAAATGTCGCTTTTCTTTTTAAACTTTTGTAGCAGTGTGGTTTAATTTCCTTTTCAAGGAAAGGATGCACAAATAATATTTCAATATTAGTTTTATTATACTGTATTTGTGGGCTTCCAGTGATTGGGGATGGTGTCGTGTCAGGATATTATTTCCAGTTGTTGTTATTGTCATATTTATATTACATTAGAAGCATATGTCTAATTTTTTCCAAGCAGATTGTCAGAAATATGATATTTATGTGGAAAACAAATACAAACAGATCAAACTAGTCCGTAAACGATTTGGTGAGTGAAATTTACATATCTTTTGCTGTTCAGGAAAAAGTTAGTGGTTCCGACCTTTTTGTCAGTGTAAACAAGAGCTATTGAGCTACCAGGTGTTAATTACTCATTTATCTCACTGCGTGCAGATGCAAGATTGTAAATGAAGATTGCAGCATGAATATTGCTCCTTATCATCAGACTTGACAACATTGATGGGTTATAGGCTCTTTAATTTCCACAATATGCAGATAACTTTAAATGTGGATTTTAAACATTACAAAAAATAGTAAAAAAAAAACTTTTATCTTAATTGATGCTAGTTCTGCACAGTTAGGGAGCAGCAGGTGAAGGAGCACATGCCAGCTGAAACAGGTGTGGATTTCGGTTCACAAAATTAAAAAGACAGAAAAAGTTCAAAGTTCAAAGTTATCTTTGTCTTCAGAATAAGTTATTGGAGCTACAAAAAGAGTACAAGGTTTGTGGACCATAAAACTTTAATTAACCTA
>JAOWBL010000004.1:13842743-13857504 GCA_028564865.1 Zenarchopterus dispar
GGAAAAAAGTTAACTTTATAATACTTCAGAAGACTTTTTGTTAGAGCAAACCCCACTTGAAGCCAATGACTGGTGCACAAGAATATTTTACATCTGCTTTATGCTGTTTTAAGAGAAAATTTTAAAATTCAAGAGGACATTACGGACTCTTTAACTTCTTTTTTTCTTTTTGTTTTGCTTAAAGTACTAATGGCAAGCTGACTGCTAGATGCTTGCAATTCTACCATCACAACAGTGACATTTGAGTGACATTGACAGTATTTAAAGAAAACACTACACTGATTATATGTATTGGCTTTCAAACTTTTAATCTCACAGAAGGTTGTATGTTCTGTAAAAGATGTCACAGAGTATAAATACACCAGGAACACTTGCTAGAAGTCACTTGGAATAAGGCATGCACATTTCTAGGTTGGAGTTTTTCTTGTCTTTTTTAAATCATGGATTTTTTTTTCCAAAATTCACTGTCCAGTTAATCCTCGCTTTGACACAGGTAGAGCAGACCTGCTGACAATGTATTTTTGACAACACATACAGTTTTACACTTTTTTTTTTCTGGACAAACATGATAATTCAAATTCAAATTTCTTGCAGATTTCTTACAAATTATATAAAAAGAATTAACCTATTTAGATATGAATAGATGGGATTATTACATCCCTTGTTTTTTATACAAGGTTGCTACTCTGGAAAAAGAGAACATGTGAGGATAAACCTGCCTCTGCCTCAAAGAGCGTCATATATAAACTAGTAGCTGGAGACTTTTTCTCCCTTTTTTCATTCAGTACATCTCTTGTTTCATCTCTTCTGTCTGTTTGAATTTAATCCATTGGTAGCTATTTTGTAAGGCAGCATGTATAGTGAAAGTAATTTCCCGTTGTTTTTGTTTGTGTTTTTTTTCCTCTCAGATATTGGAACTCACTGAGGAACCTTGTCGTTTCCCTCCTCAACTCCATGAAGTCCATCATCAGCTTGCTCTTCCTGCTCTTCCTCTTCATTGTGGTTTTTGCATTGCTGGGTATGCAGCTTTTCGGAGGACAGTGAGTAAATTTTTCCATTTTTATAGCCCTTTTTCTTCCTTTTCCCTTTTGTCCATAATCCATTACACACACAAAGCCTCTCCTCTCCTCCTCTATCAATCTTCTTCCCTCTGCCGTCCTCTCAGTCTGCTCTCTGTCCTGCCGTGGCAGTGGTGACAGGCATGTTGACACAGCAGGTAGCTGGCAGAGCAGCAGCACAGACTGCAGCCCTTTGATATCACTCTCAGCAGGATCTCCATGTCTTCTAAATACAGGACCACCTCATGATCCTGGACTCGCTGCACTCAATCAAAGGCCCGACTTGTAGCCCCTTCTGACACACGTAAACACATTATGGTACTTTCTACTGCACATGTCACCCACCACCCACAGCTTGACTGTTATTTTACCTTGCACAAAACAAAGGAGGACCTGTAAGTTTTTGACTATCTTTATCAGGTATTACAGGGCTAACCCTTTAACACCTGATAATAAAACTCCTGTTAATATCTCTTCTAATGACATTAAAAACATGTTAAAGGATATTTTTGTCAGCCATGGACAAAGTGACATTTCTAGTATAAATTGAGCAATCAAAACAAGCAGTCAAATGTAAATGAGTCCTTACAAAATCATCTCGATCTTCCATTTAGATAATGTCTCTATGTTCCTCTGCATAAAATGGTCCAGAAGCCACACAAAACATATAAGATATTTTCAATATTTTTTCTTTGATGGATGCAGCTGACAGCAGATTAAGTAATCTTTCTTTATCCTCCTCAATCCAGTGAGAAAATGTGTTTTCACAAATTTTGCTTTTCTTCTTTGTGTTTTATTTAAAGTGTGTAATAAGAGAATAAGAGTGAAAAGTAATGACCCAAGTACAGAACCCTGTGGAACATCATGGCCAACTTTGATGAAATGGAAGACTCTTCCTTTACATTTTTAAACTGGAATTTATCACATAACTATGACTTAAACCAAACTAGTGGGGCTCCTTTCATTCCAATAGCATGTAACAAATGCAGCACTGAGCTCTAACAGGACAAGTATAGCCAAAAGTTGTCTCCCTGAGCCCATGAAGAGACCACTGTTAACTTTCACCAGTTCTGTTTCTGTCCTATGATGTGCTATGTATCCTGACTAAAACTCTTTAAACAAATCATTTCTAAATGGCAAAATGTTTTGATCTGTAACAACTTTTTCAGGATCTTTAGAAATGAAAGGGAGATTTGGATGTAAGTCTATAATTAGCCATCATTCCTGGATTGAGATCAGCTTTTTTTTAAAATAGAGGTTTAATTACAGTGAAGTTAAAAGCTCATGGCCTTAAAGGAAAACAGGCATATATTTATTTTTTTATGTTTCAGCATAAGACTTAAGAAAACAATTACATCCTTTTGAATGATGATATAGATAATTCAATAATTAGCAGGTTTGTGCTATTACAGTGATATGAAAGTGAAGAGTGAAAGACCATTACATTTTAAGTCACTATTATTTGCACAACAGTAGTAAAGGAAAATATCAGAACTGAGAAAGCCTGGGTGTTGCGAAAGAAAAGACACTCTTGAGGTAGTGTCTGTTATGGAAAAGTGACACACTTGGTGCAACCAGACCAGGCAAAATATAGCTAAATCTATCATTTGTCAGCAGAGAGGGACACATGTACACAAATACATGTTCAACAGACCAGAGAAAGGATTACAAAACAGCCACAGAGACTCTCATACAAGTGAAACTAATAAGCACAGATAATATGAGCCTTCCACTGAACTGCACAGACTAGGCACAAATAATAATATCCTGGTAAATTCCAACTTTTGATATCCCTGGGTCCCGGTTGACAGCCCTGAAAACTTAGTCCCGCCCTATACGTTTGTTGCTTCTGCCAGTTATGAATTAAATTCTGACAGTTTGAAGGATTGAATTTAGAGGCTGTTTCTGTGTACTGAATTGGATGGAAATGCTCAAACCATGGAGTTAAAAAAGTTAAAAAGCACAATTTTAGATTGTCACTGGCAATAGGGTTAAACTCAGTCTTTATTTATAATGTCCCATTGTCCCAAAACCTAATCTTGAAAATACAATTAAGACAGTACTGCTTCTATGTAAAGGAGTTTTGTGAAAAAGATGAGAATCTGCTTGTTGTTGATCAATGGCTCACTCAGCTGGTGAGCAAATATTTACTGAAAGCATTGGCCCCAAATGAGTGGAGTATGTGTAAAGCAGAAATAAAGGTAAATATTCAAATTTGACACTTTAAAAAAAGTATAAGGTTTAACAAGGTTTTGAAAGCCTACAAAAGATGCTGTGGGGTGTCAGCTGAGACACCCACTGACAGATCTCAACCCACTTTAAAGGACCCACACCCATAAAATAGAGCAGAGTTTATTTTAACCAAATTAAACTTCTTGTAAAAATGATGTGAAATCCTAAATGCAGATAATAGATAATAATGTTTACACTTGTAACTAAGTAATTGACTGCCAGTTTTTCTACTTACATGTTCATGGTGTGGACATCTTTCACTAATGACCCAACAAAGTCGTTAACACAGTGAGCATGCCAGCAAAGGAGGGAGGGTGTTTATCCAGATATGATGGCCTGTACCAGTGGAGGATCTTGCATCTCCTGGGAAAGTTTGTAAGACTACCAGATGAAAAATCGCTTTTTTTTCTCCATGGCACACAAAATCAAACCACTGAGGTTCTCTCAGTGGATGAGTAGTCCTCTAACCACGGTGCACGGTAAGTACAGGTATGCAGATACAGTCCCCTAACAGCTCTGGATCTTTAATCCACCGAGGCTAATCTGACTCTCTGAGCTGGTTTGTAGCTGATGTCCTCCAACATTTGCTGTGATTCAGTTCCACCCTTCACTATTTTAATCCAGCTATTCTTCTCTTTATTTTTCTGCAATTTGCAATCCAAGTTCTGGTAATTCTGGTTCCAGACAGGAAACAGTTATGTGATAAAGGTTAGCCAGCTAGTTATCGGATATTCAGGATAATAATTCAGGATACTACAGGATAATTGGATCATAGTACGTACACGCGGTGTTGCGGAAAGGGTAACTTTAGCTTGCATGACAAACCCTGTTCTGCTTTTTTAATGGAGGCTTGATTTCAAACAGAAGGAAATAAAATTCCAGAAAGATGATGAAAAATGTTTGACGGCCTTGTCCACAATCATACAGTAGTTCTGGGTCTTTCAGCATGTTCAAAGAAATAATTTTCTAAAACATTTAAAATGCTGATTTTCCATTTAAATCTCTGAATTTTGTTTAGACACACTTCTAAGCCCTTTGGCAGGTGGTCTCATGTGAAATCTGTTATGCTGTCTTGGTTAGACAGCCCTCGCAAAAATCATAACTGGATGTCTTTGAGACATCAGAGTGTTGCCATGACGCCAAACCCCAAGTCAGTCTGCTGCATCATTAACATTACATCTGTCTCTGGTGATTGACAAGTTGAGATGAGTCCACTCGGTGCTTCGAGCAAGTCATGCAAATCAGGCTCCACACATTGTTTTCTGTTATTTTGACATCTATTTTATTATCTCAATCCTAAAAATCTTTCCTTTGTGTCAAATGCCTTCTGTTTATTTATTTGTCTGACAAGAAAAGATAAAGAACATAAAAACAGACCTCAATAAACTTTTTCTGGGTCCCAGGTGAATTGATTGAATTGATTTTAACACTAAATAGAAGATTGAATGCTTTTGGGAAAGAAGAAAAAGTAAGCCATGTTTTGTTATATCCACATCTTATTTTTAGCACAGAGATAATCTTATGGCTCTCAGTGTGCTAAACCTAATCTCCTGGTGAAACTCTGAGAACTGGAAAATAAGTGGCTTGTGGCAGAAGACCGTGATTCTGTGGAGACTTGCAGGACAAAGTTGCATTTCAGGAAAAAAAAATACATAAAGATATATGATTTCAAATGAAATAGGCTGGATTTACTGTGGTAGAATACATAAACGTACCACAAAAAGTAAGGAAGTCTTTCTTTCGTAAGTTATTTCTTTGTTGTAACACTGCTTTCAATGAGGGAAATACCGCCCCACATCATCACACTGCCAAAAGACGTTACTCTATCGGTGCAGCAGTCAGTATAGCGTTCTCAGCATCTTCTCCATACTCTGACCCTGGAATCTTTACTCATCACTGCACATAACGTTCCTCCACATGTTCAGGTTCCAGTGCACGTGTTGCAGACACCAGTGCCTGATTGGCAGCAAGTGGGAGGTACCAGAAGCTCAAAACAAGAGTTTATAGCAAAATAAGCTGTTTGGCAGTGGCAGAGAAGATATGGGAAAAGTTTCATGAGCACAACCCACAGACTCATCTCTGCTGCTCATCCCACAAATGCATGTTTCTTACAAATGTGGTACCAATCAAAACGGAAATAAACAGGCTTTCCAACGGTTTAAGATTTGCTACCAAGAAGCATTGTTACAACAAAAACATAATCTGTGAAACACAAATTTTGTTACTTTATGTGCTAAGATTTTCTTTCTTTCTTACTTAATTTTTTTCTTATTAGCTACATGCTGTCTTTTTTGATTAACTTTTACTTTTTCCTACACAGGACTCATGGCCTTTTTATCTAATCATGTCAGGCCATGTGATTGTACAACCTTTAATAAATTTACATTTACATGAATTTATCCTGTTCCCATACCGATGAAAAATTTTCAAGTATTTGAAAATATACAAATATACTCAAATGCAGAACAATTTAACAAGCCAAAATAAAATAAATTAAAAAAATTAAAAACAAATGCAATTGCCTCAAATTTGTTTAATCTGGGGGACCTCTTGACTCTCCATCAATGTGACTGTGAGTGATTTACTTTTAGTAAATGTTTTGAAAGGAATTTTTGACTGCAGTTAGTTGTTTTGGGCTATGATAATATCATTTAAAAAGAAAAAAATGAGCTGATATCCTCCTACATCCATATATGAGTCTACCTTTTTATATTCAGCCCTCTCATGAATTGATAAAAGCTTGTGTCACATCTTGGATCATCACGAGGCTGCAGAATGTTGATTCATTGTTCATATGCTTTTGAGTCACGCCTCCACTCGCTCCTTCCAATATTATACAGTCCTTATCTCTAATCCACATGCGTGTGTTAAGTGATGCTTGTTGCATCTACCTATAATATGTAAATCTGCTGCTATTGTCGTCAGGATTAGGAAGAGGCTTGCTCGGGAGCAAGCTCGTGGGGAGCATGGCCTCATATGACTCCTGTTTCCAGCCTTGAGTTAATGAAGTCTCCGTGGATGGTTGAAGAAACCCAAGCAGCATGTTTCTAATCTTTATTATTAGAGAAAATACATGTCCACACACGGACGTAGCAGTGAACTGCTGCAGCCGCTCACTGTGCTGCACTAATTCCCAAAGAAGCAGGAGAGGGAAAAAAGGGAGGGACGATGGAGGCTAGGCAGGGAAAGAAGGGAGGAAAGACTGAGCTGAGGTGGAAAGAATGGGGTATATAGAAGATTCAAAGATGAGATAGAGGAAGCCAGTGGTAGAAAGAGAGGTGTAAATGGAGAAAATACTATGACATAGCAGAGGAAATAAAGTTGCTTCTCCAACTGGCTGTTCAAAATCTCTGACCATGGTGCTGAAATGGCCACTTGTTATTCATTCTTAAGTTATTATGCAGCCATACATATATGTCCTGGTCCAAAAAAAAAAAAAAAAAAGTCATATACTATTATTATTGGACCACTCTTTTGGACCTGAGAAGACTCATGAAATCAAACGGGAAAGCTTTGCCATAAAGTCTAATTTTGCAAAGACTTATTAACATTAATAATAGGTTAAATATTAGATACTGCTGAACAGAGTGCAGCAATGTAGATCACTGCCAACAGTAGTCTACATGGCAACCTTGATAATATGCTCATTATTATTTTCTTTATGCTGATTTCTGTTTTGATTTTGCTTTTTGTTTTAATCTGTGTAAAATAATATTTGTACCAGCCTTAGTATAACCAGAATAAACATGTTTACGCAGATGCACACACAAATATACGTACATGCATGCATGTGCTCAAATTACTGGATCACCACTGAGGAGAAGCCAGCTGTCATTTGTGCAGGCCGTCGCTGTGGTAACTGTGTGCTGCACATCCTGTCCTCATTTTTGCAGACCCTTCGTCTTCCTTTGTCAGCTCTTCCTTCACACACTTTCTTCCCTTTTACCCCACAGGCTGATTTTCCTTGACATATTAGATACTTGGAATGATATAGTTGTTAATTTAAACAGATGTAATTATACCAGTGACAATGTTGTTTCAGTCCAAATTTGTAACCTTTACACCTACTCAAAGATCACACACCTTCCTACAAGGTGTGTACAGTTCACTGGTGAATTCCTGACATAAAATTCCTTTAGCTTTAGCATGCATGTTGTTTGACTGTTGATGTCGTTGATGTTCTTTTTTGCCAGTTCAGTTATGCAAAGATGCTGCCATGCACCTTAAATATCAAAAGATATTCAAGGTGGAATTACATGTTCATATTTGGTTTTTAAAACTGTCAGTTGAAACAAATCAAGATATTTATGAAGAAGCTTTTTTTCTGACTAATTACATGTGAGTGCATTAAATCAATTCAACACATTTTGTTCCTGAAATTCACCACCATAGAAACGTAATGAGACAAACTGGAGTTTATCATAGCAGACAAAAAAGAAAAGTTTGATTTAGTTCAGTTTTTAGAAGTGAAGTGTATTCTTACTTAGCAAGAAGGTAATAGTTCAGCAATAAAAAAGTGTCCCTGAATATTGGTGTAAATATTAAATAGTGAGAGATGCTGAATTTATCTCCCAAAGGGATATTTGTCCACAGTGACTTTACATAATGTCGCCACAGTCAATCACAGACATTAACTTTTACTGACAACTAACCTAAAATTTTGGAGAAAATGTTAAGTACGTGGTAGTTTGCCGTCACACTGTATTTGTGTTTTAATGAGTCAGCAGGAGCTGCTCGGGTTCTATTTAGAGGAGACAAAAGTACATGCGAAACGTACCACATACTCTGCCTTATCTCCGTTAAATTCAATTAAAGTTTGTGGTCCCACAGCCAGACTTACTATTGTGAATACATCCATAATTAGCATAAAAAGACTATAATTTGATTAAGTGGAGAAAGATGTCATGGACATGTGAAGAAACAGTCATGCGAAGAAAGGAAGTACACACACTTTCACTTGTAAGACTTTACACATCAGAAAATGATAAAAAAAGATAATCTGCCCCAGGTCTTTTTACCAAGATAAATATAAATATAATATTTGTATTAAGAAAAAGGAAGTAATAGTAATTATTAATCAATGTATAAATATTGATTTACCAGGTATTTCTGTATTTAATATCTTTTACTTGTAAGATTATATGACCACTGCGTTGAGCAGCAGTGCAGGTTATTTGTCTTTGAATAACCAATATATGCTCATGCATCTCTGTGTCATTCTCTCACTGTCTTCTTTAGTTTCAAGACCAAGGATACAGGTTTTGGCAGGTTTGTTGGGTCACTTGGGGGCTTTCTGCAAAGACGTAGATTCTTTGTGTAGAAGGTGTGCATGTGTGATGGAAGTAGTGAAATTATTCAGCAAGACCCTTCTGTTAACTCCCATGAATAACCAGACGTTAACACAAACCTCACCTGCACCTGCATATGTGAACTAATGTGTCTGTAGTGGGTTGATACTGGGTGTAAACCTAGTAAAGAAAAAAAACATGTAAGGACAACTCTAGAAGGTTGTAAATACTTAAAACTGCCTTTATTCTTCTCTGATTTACATAATCTCATATTGTTTGTTTTGTCTGTCATTGTCTTTGCCCCATGTTCAATTTTCCACTCAGATGTGCAATATGTTGAGTTCAAAACAGACTGGCTCTGAACGATACATGTCAGTGCAGCCATCTGAACGATTCTCCACCTGAGCATGCTTCACACAGCTCCAGTTCTGATGTGATGAAGCATGTTGGCTCACTAGGAAGGAGTATTTTCCCAGACTTCCCCACCGATTGAGACGAACAGGCTTTATTGATTAAACAGACTTACACGAACCTTTTCTGTGGTTACAGATGGCAGAAAGAGAGACTCTGTCTCATAAAGATAATTCTCCTGGTGAGCAGAAATCAGCCCATGGTGAAAAGTTATGCCAATAAAAGAGAAAATATTAACACCTCTTCATTTTTATTTTATGTGCTTAAAATTCAAAGGCTAATATGGCATGTGGATTTGCGGATGTGCTGCATCACTGTGCTTATTTGAGCAGACTGATAATGTCATACAGAGCGATGTAGCCCTGAGCTGGGAGGCAGTTTGTTTGGGAACTGAAATTTGGATGTGATTGGTGGCTCGTTTTTTTTTCTTTCTTGATCCTTCTGTCCCAACTGTTATTGGATAACTAGAGTCCCTTCATCGTACGCCTGGCTTCTACCCCAAGCTGTAAAGAAATTAGAAACTCTTTGACTTATTGTATTTCTATCTTTGTGAGGACAGATGACAATTTTAGCTCTGCTTGAGGAGCTAAAACTAATTGTTTGTATTTGCTGTGATTATTATTTTCAGTCAACCTTGTAATTGAGTGTTCAACCTAAGTTACCTTAAATAAAGATGTAAAATATATCAGTGGCTTATACAGAGAACTTATAAATAAAAGGTGAAACAACAATAAGTTACAAACTGATTTAACTTGTCAGGGATTGCAGGTCAGGGGTCCTCGCAAGAATAGAAGTATAACTTTGTGTATATGTGATTAGAGACAGGACATTTTTTACAGACAAGAAGAAAAGACGAAATGCTGCAGGTGTGACTCCAGGTGTGAATGGGTCTGATTCTGAGCAGAATGATGACTTGTTGCTTGGTTACTATAGTTCACCTTCAAGCTTTTAACATTATTAACCTAAACCTTTTCCTTGACCTACTGACAGATTTCATGAACACCTGATTGTGACTTCATGTTTGTATTTTTTATTTTTCTTGTTTTTTTAATGTTGTGACTCTGATTCTTTTAAGGTTTAACTTTGAGGATGAAACACCAACAACAAACTTTGATACCTTCCCAGCAGCCATCCTCACTGTGTTCCAAGTAAGTCAACCCCTCCTTTACGGTTTCTGAATAAATATGAGAATATTTTTAATGCATGGAGAAAGAAAGTTTATCATTGATTTAAATTAGAGGGATTAGGTTCTTTGTGGACCTCCTGCACACTAATGTGCTTGATAACAACCTTTCAATTAGTCAGTGCCGTTTTGACTCTCCTCTTTTACTCAGATTCTGACCGGTGAGGACTGGAACGCTGTGATGTACCATGGCATTGAGTCCCAAGGAGGTGTTCGCCGCGGCATGTTCTCCTCCATCTATTTCATCGTCCTCACGCTCTTTGGAAACTGTATCCTCTTTAATAACATTATGAAATCATGTTTGTGTGTTGAGTCGGAAACAGCAAGACAAAAATGTGGAAGTGCGCTGAAGTGGGAAATGACTTTAATTTCTCCCAGTTTAAAGTGGTTGTTCTGTGTGTTTTTGATTCCCATAAAGTGAAAATAGTGTCCATCAGTAGCATGGAGTGAGATTTAGTGGGACGCAACAACTCCAGACAATATGTGTATAGATCAAGGAAATGAAAATTATTTATCTTTTTTTTTTTTGATTTGTAATAATAAGTAGCCATGACAATAGATTTTTTCCCCCCATATGGAAGCAGTAGTTTGAGTTTTATGAAGACCAGCTAATTATCAGGAAAAAAAAACTTAAATGCAAATGAGTTAAAGAGGTTAAGGATGTAGAACATGAGAAAATACTGAGAAAAAAGGAAAGAGGTTCTGACCACATTTTTCTACTGAATCATCATAAGGACTGTCAGTTTCAGAGAGGTGGCTGCAGGAGCTTCTTCTGGACTCCAGCTTCTCTACATAGATTTCAACAACGATACACGTGGGACAACGTGGGACTTAAGACAGACTGAGAGAAGTGGGTCAGGAGACCCACTTTGTTTAGACCCATGGTGTAATCCAGGACATGACTGTGAAGGAGCAACTGTGCACCCTAAATGTTAAATAGCTGGGTGTAGGTTTCTATCCACATTTTTGACTTAGAGAGTTCATCTGTATGAGTTGCTGATGGTGCAAGTGACATCATCACTACAGTTGTTGGCAGGCAACAAAACAATATTCAATACATTCATGATGGGCTCCAGAGAGTTCAACCACAGCCACTATCTCACAGTTGTTTATTTGATACTTATGGTGATTTACATTGCAACAACATAATCTCTTTTTGGGGATTAATAAAGGATAGTTCAAGTCAGTTTAAACACTCAAAATTAAATAAAAAAATTTGATTAATTTACCATCAGAGATTAATTAATTATTTTCTCTTGAAGCATCTGTGTGCTCTTGTCTTACATGAGATGTATGATTTAAAATATATCTCAAGTGAGATATGAGGCGATTGTCATTTCTGAAACTGTTGCAGAAGTCTTTGATGTAATCACAGATCAAGTAGTGGGATGTGGGTGGGGTGTTAAGCTTGAGCTTGGACCTTGGGGCTTTTTTTCTTTTTTGCATTATTAAAAACATGTTTATTTTAGTTTATGCTACCATAAAACTGTTTTTTCAACTGAATACCATCATAACTCAGACACCCTCCTGAATGTGTTCTTGGCCATCGCCGTTGACAACCTTGCAAACGCCCAGGAGTTGACTAAGGTGAGCTGAGTCAGTGTTTGTTTCTGTCGACACAGAAATACTTCAGAGAATTCAAAAGATTGCAGTGAATCCTGCCATATCTGTGACCAAAAAAGCAATTTAATATCTTGACTGGCTGAAGGATGAAGAAGAACAGGAGGAGGCAGCCAACAAGAAGCTCGCCCTGCAGAAGGCCCTAGAAGTGAAGGAAGTTAGCCCAATGTCAGCTGCCAACATCTCAATTGCTGCGTAAGTTTTCCAGCATTTTTTACCCTTGAGAAGGAATTCTTTCCAGTCTCACACTGGAAATAGACTTTTCTCTTAGCGTTTTTGTCCCGTTACATGACTTTCCCTCTCTCAGTCTGAAAAGTGTGTGTATGTACTTTGTTTCATTTGTGTCCGTCATGGATTTCTCCTCATCTACTCCCATTATGCGAGTGCTGTTGTTGTGTTGCCTTGTTTGTTACACCTCACTACTGACCTTCTTCAGCACTATAGGCAATTAAGGAAGCTTCAGTCTGCACCTCGTAAGTTCCCACCAGCAGCCTTTTCTTTATTATTATCACTTTTTTAAATAATTTCCCCTGGTTTGCCCTGGAGCCTTGCTACTTTGGTTCAAAAATGGCATTTTGTTTTAAAAGGAATTGGCCCATGTCTAAAGCAGCCAATTATTGAACTGCTTTAAAGCATGACCTTTAATTTGTAGCTCTCTCGCTTTAGATATCTTCTGGATTTTAAAGAAAAAGGAGAACAGTAAAAAGAAGCATTAAAAACCCAGTGATTATCCATAAAAACATTTTTAAAAAGCCCTCTCCAAACCAACACAAACCTGTGACACGGGGTCTATTGTAACAGGAAAATTAATTGTACCTCTAAATGCAATTTCGTTTTAAAGCCTAGACGAAAATGGCAATTTGACAGTCTATCAGGGCAAAGTCATTGTGATGCTGGAGCTCTCCAAAAATGTATCATCTGTAGCTGCAAAACACGATAAGACATTAAGATATGCTGTATTTCATTTGGTCTATTCACAAGAAACAAAAACAATGCAAAGTGTTCTTTTCTTTGTGTACTTGAACTGCTGTAATATTTCTCTACAGCTATTTTATTTTCAGTGCAGTTTAAAAGTATTTTATTAATTTGACAGTGATCATGTCTGGTTTGCACTTAGTCCTTAATTGCCACCCTCCTCACTGAAAATGAGGCCATTTAGACTGTAACGACTGATCAGTGCTGTAAATCACTAGTTGTCCAACGTCCTAATCTTTCCCCCTTTCACTGTTATGATTGTGATTTTATGCATGCTTTGTAACTGTTCTCAGATGAATTTCAACATGGTCATTGAACAATATAACCAGTGGTTTTGCTGTCTGTGTACTGTGCAGAGAAAATCAGAGTTTCATTACAAAATGACAACACTGTCTGACCAAAAACTTGAATTCTTCCCAGATTATTATTATTATTATTATTATTATTATTACTTCCAAGGTGTGACTTCTTGGAATCCTGGCATTGTTGTACTTGAATACACCCATCCAATCAGGGAAAAATCCTTTAGTACAGGGGTGTCCAATCCTGGTCCTCAAGAGCTACTATCCTGCAGGTTTTAGATGTTACCCTGCTCCAACACACCTGATTCTAATTAAAGATTGTTAAAAGTTTGCAATCAAGGTCTGAACAACTCTCTCAATGTCACAGCCACTTGTATCATGGTGTGAAAAAGCAGAGAAATATGTAAAACATGCAGGACAGTAGCTCTCGAGGACCAGGATTGGACACCCCTGCTTTAGTATATTCAGGTTGTTGGTTAACTTTATTTTTTGGTGGCAAAGAACAATGTTTGACCTCAGCCTGAACATCTAAAGCAACCCTAGTATGGTCCTTCAACAGGCTTACACAGTAAGCTGTAGATATGAAAGATGCATCATTTCCCCCAGTTACCCTAAAGCACTCATTACTGTGGAACAGAGTGAATCTGCCCAGGCTGAGTCCAAAATCACCCCCTACTCACTTTCTGCTGGGCTAAACGGTGTGTTCCCCAGTTTGTGGTGGTGTCCGACTACACAGAGAGGACATTTACATGCTGCACAGTGTACTCAGTGTATCTATCAATGCATCAGGAAAAGTAGTGTACAAGCGATGGTGACTACATCAGCTGATGATGATCTGTTGGGTGTTATCTGTCCAGCAGCAATGAAACAATGAACAGAAACAACAAAACTAACCTGGTAGTGTCTTATATACTGAGTAGGATGTGATTCTGGACACAATCCTGGCCTCATTAGACGATTTGACCATCTGTTTAGTCCCAACACCTTGTGCTTTATTTTTAACGCATATGTGAATAGTAAATACAGCCATGAGATCATCAGTCGGCTTTCTTCAATTAGATTTCACCCAACATTTAAATAATCTGCAATTCACCTTAATCCTAAACCTATTTGTGACAATGATTCTTCCTTGAAGTTGATGGTTTATCACTAGCCAACCAGATTTTAATAATGCATTGGACAATTCTTTACCCAGTTTTTGTGGTTTCCGCAATCTTCTTATAGTTGCTTTGACAATCATGTCATTTCTTGGTGTAAACTCAAAATTTGACTCTTTTGAAGCAGAAGCATCAGTGCCATCTTTTCCACATATTCTGATATATTTTGTTTAAAAAGACAAACACATCATTGCATTAGTGAGAGTTAATAACTTGTTCTTGTTGTCATGTTAATCACTGCAGTACTTTTCCACTTAGAAAGATTTTAACGTATTTTGTGCACTAAAATCCAGGTCATAACATTTGCTTTTTTTTTTCTTTTTATGGGGAGTGTAACTGCACAGGGGAGAAAAGAAACAAACAGAAGATTCATTTGAAACTGAAATGCTAATACTTTTAGTTTTAAAGTTTCCCCTCATATTGTACTGAAACTCTGAATCTTTTTTTAGTTTTTTTTTTTTTTTTTTTTTTTTTTGTTTTTCGTTTTTTGTCTTAAAAATGTTCTTACACTGATTTTTGTGGTTGTTTTGTTATT
>JAOWBL010000004.1:13896373-13912641 GCA_028564865.1 Zenarchopterus dispar
AGACAGATGAATGCAGGTCCTCCAGGCTTGAAGCCTGTGTTAAATCCAGCTGCAGCTAAAGCTCCAGCTCCTGTGGCCGGGCCAGCTGTGGGTCCAGTTCCTGTTGCAGAGCCCAAAGAACCAAAAATCCCCCTTTTGGCTCAACCTCCCACTAAGGTAAGAGTTTTCTTTTTATTTAGTTATTTCAGGAACATAAGTTGCCAAGTAGGCCTCATCTACATTATTATTTTTTTTTAACACTGTAACTCTTGAGATGAATCATGTTATTTATATTTTATTCACATCATATGTAGCCATAGCAATAAAATAAAATTCAATTTAAAACATTAATGTTTTAAATTGTGTATTGATTAATATAATAAAGTCTTTTATGCTACTACTCTTCTTGATAATGTAGTTTGCTGTAAAGTTTAGGAAAAAAATGATTGTAAATGTGTAAAAAAAAACTGAGGTAGTTCACAAAAGATCAGTAACATAACTGGGCATAAAAAGAGCACGTTAGACAGTTATTCAGAAGTAAAGATGATGAGGGTTCATTACTCTCTGTAAGACTGCATGGGTAGATGACTCAGTTTTCTTGGAGAATATATCGGTAAGATTCTATGTTTGTAGTATTTCTTGAGATAAGATGGATAGGGAATACTTTTGTACATAATTTTGAAAGATTCAGAGTATCTAAAAAATGGTGTGTATGCATGAGATGAGGTCAAAACCTATTTGAATATTCTTGGGTCCTCATGTGGCTCTGCATTAAATATAGACATGAATCACTGCATGGGCCCAGGAACGCTTCTGACAACCCTTATAAATGAACCATTTGTTGCTAAAGCCACAAAAAGCAAGTTTTACAATCCACAAAGAAAATAAAACCTCCCAAATTAAACAGGATTCAGAAACGGCACAATTTTCTAAAACCAAAAATAAGTTAAAAAGTGTTGTAAGCTGTGGCTAATCAAATTCAAATAAATGGAAAATAATTCAAATAACCCTCCATCGACTCAACATCAAGGTCTGTGCAAGTCTATTCTTGTTATATTCATCTGAATCAGCTGTGTTGAAGGAGGGAAACATCTAAAATATGTTAGTGCATCCATCTTCAAGGACCAGAATTGGGAACCCTTGCTCTGGGCCAAAGAGGGAAGAAACCATCCAGCTTATTGTCAGTAAATCCCATCTGTGAGCGTGTGTTGGTTCAAGGTGCATGTAGTAGTGAACATTAACCATGATGGGGGGTGGAGTGTCAGTGAAGCATCAGTCTGTTCTCGCCTGACATGAGTGACTGTCAGCCTGCCACTGTGACAAAGTTCCACCCAAAGAGACACTCGGTGAATAACAGCTGCCATTTTTAATAATGGTACATTTTATTTATTAGCACCTTTCAATACCTAATGTTACCTTACAGAAAAATTTTAAGAAATGCAAAAGCAGTAAAAATAAATAAATAAAATAAAAAGACAGATGGCAGGGTCAGAGTGAATAGTCTAGTTTGAACTGGTGGGTTTTAAGTTCAGATTTGAATGATGAAATAGAGTTTTACGTTCTGAAGCTCAGATGGAGTAAGTTCCAGAGCCAGGGAGCAGAGTAACTGAAGGTTGGTTTATCACATCTACAAAAAAAAAAAAAAAGTCTGTAGCTCTAAATATGATGGTGATTGGTCTGACGCTTTTGAGCAGAATTTTTTTTAAATGTTATTTAACATAATTTCGAAATATGCATGGGTGTTTTATAAAAAATGTTTTTAAAAAATCAAGTTTTTCCAGTGTAAATATATAGTCCACAGTATTTCAAAAGGGACATCCTTAATTCCATTCAACAGAACTAGCAGCTGCAAGACCTAAAATCACAGATCTGGTAATAGTACAGAGTTTTAATAGTAAGTAAATCTTATTTATGTAGCAATTTTAAGAGGTTTAAAGCTACTAAATGCTTCACAACAGCCACACATGAGACAAAAAGCATAAAACTGAGGGAGCTTTAAAGCAAACATAAGACATAGCATTTAAAAAAATACAGTCAAGCCCTAGTCTAATTAAAAGTCTGTCCAAATAAATGGATTATTAGCTGCTTTTTATAAGATTCAACAGAGTCAAGGGAACTTAAAAATGCGAGCAACATGTTTCACAACCCAGGAGCCAGTTATCTAAAAGCACAGTCACCTCTAGTCTTTAAATAAGTGCGTGGCACCACAAGCAGCTTTTGACCAGATGACCTCAAACTGTGAGTAGAGGTGTAGAGCTCGAAGGTCAGGGATGTAGGCTGGAGCTTGACCACATTAACCTCTGAAAGTGAGGACTAAGCTTTTAAAACAGAATAATTCACAAATCCTTGTATTCTGCCTTTATTTACTCTTTATAGTGTCACAACTTTTTTTTTTTTTTTTTTTTTTTTTTTTTTTTTAAACATGGCTCTGAATACTTTGGTCCTCTTTAAGTAAGTACGTATGTTTTATACTACAGCGAAAGACTTTTTCAAACAAGAGAGGTCCACCAAGCCTACAGAGAGATGTGAATGCTTCAAACCCAATCGGTGGAGGAAAACGGGAGCAAGAAGCGATTCAAGATGAGGTTGATGAAGAGGACAAGGAGAACAAGGAAAAAAAAATTGTCAGGTGATTTGTGTGTTCGCTGTTTCTTTTCTCTCAGTTTAAATTGCACTGAAGGGTTTTGGAATTTTTAAGAGTAAATTATAGGAAAGAATTTAGTAATCAAAAAATCCCACCTTCAGCTCTGATGTGTGGTTGCTGTTTTTGTGGTATACGTATGAGAGAAGCAGCCTTAGTATTTCAAATGTGAGATGTGTCTGTTTTAATCCTGCAGCTGGAGAGGAGCAATGATTGAAGCTGACCAGGCCACGGAGCCTCCACCCTCAGCCAATGAGAAGGAGCTTGCAGTGCCCGCTGCACCTGTTAAACCTGCAACCACTGCCCCGTTAGAAGGTCAGCATCCAAGCAGATTTGAATCTCTTTTAAGCTTTGAAATTTTCTGTCTGGTTCAGACAATTAGAAAAATCGTTGTGCAAAGTATTAACATAGTTCCTGAGAAGAAACATACTTGGGTGTACAGTTATTATTTTGACATTTGCGTCTGTCTGTAGTTTCCACAGGAACTACAGATCGACTTGAGACTGTTCGTGATGCCTTCAGACATGCGTGGAAAGGCTATAAGGACTACGCGTGGGGTCACGATGAGCTCAAGCCTATCTCAAAGTCTTTCGGTGAATGGTTTGGACTCGGTTTGACGCTGATTGACTCTTTGGACACTATGTGGATCATGGGCCTAAAAGAAGGTATTATTAATCATTTACTTCACTGATAAAATTTGACATGCAAGATATTAACATTGATCACACCTGGGGGCAAGTCTTATTTTAAAATATTGCTGATGGGTAATTCATGACTTTTTGAGGAAAATACCTGATTAGCAATGATTCTTATCTGCATCGATTGCAAAAAATGTTTTTGATTTTTTTTTTTTTTTTTTTTTTTTTTTTCCCCTTCAGCATCTTTGTGCCTGGCTACTTTTTCCCTAACTAGATTGTATTAGATAATAAAAAGTCATGAAAAAAGTTTTTATAACTTCTTATTACAACATCCGAGGTTATACAAAGACAGATGGATCAGTTGAGTTATAAAATCCAAACTTTTTCAAAAAGAGATAAGAAAATCAAGGAAGTATTATGCAAAATTAGCCCCAGTGAGCTTTAACATTGTTGAATAATGTGACAGAAAGATGAATGCAGAGAAAAGAAAGAAACAATACCTCCGGGTCTGCTGTAACTTAACTTTGCAAACTAAAAGCCTCCAGATCACTTGATCATTGACGCATAAATGTAGTTCTTTTTCCTTTCTCGTATAATTGTAATTCACCTCTCTCGACACAGAGTTTGCAGAAGCAAGGAGCTGGGTGGAGGAAGAGCTGTCCTTCAACAAAAATGTGGACGTGAATCTTTTTGAAACAACTATCCGGGTCCTGGGTGGGTTGCTGAGCACCTACCACCTAACAGGAGACCAACTCTTCCTGGACAAGGCTGTAAGTTGATCCTGCAGTCTGTCTTATAGGGCTTTTCCACTTAAGTGGTACCAGTGCTGGTTCAGTTCATGTGCCAGACTGAGCACCAGTTCTTTGTTTGGCTATGAGGAAAGCACCGACTCAGTGCCAAGAAAACTGGGGCTATGCTTGCCCCCAAACCTTGCTGGACTAGATGCTTTATTTATGCTTTATTTCCACTTTTTTTACAAAAGAAAATCGAAATAAAGTTACTGCTGTGGGGCGTCAATGTTTCCATTGAACAGTGTTCTTCCTTTTATGAGCATAACTCTCCTAGTTCTCTCTCTATATCTCTGTAACTCTCTATGTCTTGTCCTGTGAGACGTCTCTTCAAAAAAAACAAAAAGAAGATCTGGACTTTGAAAAAGATGGATAAAAACATCTTTAGCCTTGACAAATTATTGTGATTGCTGCTACTGCTGTTGTTGAAAAAAGTCAGCAGAGGATGTGGGTTGTAATGCAGTAATGCATAATCATTAAGTAGTGTTATAGCACAATTCCATTGTATTAATGAGGTCAAAAACAAATAAAAACTAGATTTTGATGACTTTACACTGACTGACTGTGTCACATCCAGTGCTGCCAGAAATGTGCAAATATGAAGAAGAATGTTTCCATTACAATTTCACACTAAACCTGATTATCAATATGTCTGTAAAACCACCTACTGAAAGTGTAAAAATGTTTTTGCAATATCTGGCAGTTTGGGGTTTTTTCTTCGAATTAGAGACATTTCTGTTACAGACTTTTCTTTTAGATGTTTCGGTTTAACGCTTCCTTTTATGGATTTCCTGTTTGCGCATTGGCAACAAATGACGTAGGATCCTTGCTCTCCAGTTAGTGGAAAAGCAAGCCAGTTCTTTGTGGAACCTTTTTGGAACTGGCGCCAGTCTAGAACCAGCACTAACACTGATTTTGATTTGGTAGAAAAGCCCCATTAATAGTCCTGCTAAAATGTCAGAACAGAGCTATTGTTGATCTGAGTTGGGCAATCTTTGGATTTATATTTAAATAATGACTTTTATATTTTACCCAGACTCTTAGATAGCATACAAGTTGTCTACTTCAGTAAGTTAGTGAAATATGTAGATTTAAAAAGTGACAGAAAACCTTTTACAAAAAATATGCTCTTTACGATGGGAGTTAATTATTCTAAGAAAAGATCAGGTTTTTTTTTTAAAATTCAGTTTAGCACAAAGTGTTTCCCCTCATGATTCAATTTTTATTCCTCACTTAAAGAAAGACCTCGGTTCCAGACTGATGCCTGCCTTCAAAACACCCTCAAAGATCCCGTTCTCAGACGTCAACATCGGAAAAGGAACAGCGCACCCTCCACGATGGACATCGGACAGCACGGTGGCTGAAGTCACAAGTATTCAGCTAGAATTCAGAGAGCTGAGCCATCTCACCCAGGACCCCCAGTACCAGGTTAGGACAGCAGAAGAGGCTTCATTGCTCTGATGCACTGTAGTAAATGTGTCTGTGTCACATTATTTTATTTTCATTTTATTTTTAGCACTGTGTCCCACAGCTTTCTATCAATGTCATCAAAGGTTTTACATGCTTACAGTTTTGCAGAAATATAGTTCTGATGATATTAATACTCAGTAAAGGAGCTTAGGTTCGTCTGTTTATCATTTCTGCTCATTGAAATATCAACCCACATTTTTCCAGGACGCTGCAAATGAGGTGATGAAGCTGGTCCACGAGCTGCCTGGCAAACATGAAGGCCTGGTGCCCATGTTCATCAACACCAACAGCGGCCAGTTTACCCACAAAGGAATCTTCACTCTGGGCGCCAGGGCAGACAGTTACTATGAATACCTGCTAAAACAGTGGATCCAGGGAGGCAAGGCCGAAGACCGGTAATTAAGAATTTAATTTCCATAAAATACAAGATCATTTATCCATCCATTATCTTTACCCACTTATTCTTATTTAGGGCTGTGGGGGAAAATATGAGATCATAAATGTTAAACTGAGCGAAAGAAAAAGTAACTTTGTCGGTGGATTTGTAATTTATTGCTTAAATATATGAACTTTTAGTACCTTGTATTATACTGCTTGTAAATAAATGATCCATTTACAAAGTTTAGTTAATGATATCAATCAGTGTCCCAGCAAGTAATGAGTCGGATTCACCTGGCCTGTTATTTTCTTTATTTGGCAATTGATCAATTACTTTAGTTTATCGTGCATTTTATGGCACTGTTTTTAAAAATCAAACTGACAAGATGCTAATAAAGCTCTTCCATCTGTGGGCAGATTATTTAATGTTTTAGGCAGTAAATCTAGGAAGTGAAGTAGACTTTGAAGATGGATGATAACACAAGTACTTCTGCAACTCAGCAGTGATTTAATTTTTGCTACTATGGAAACAAAATAATCATTTGATTAACAAAGTACGTATGAGGTGTTCAGTTAATTGTACTGTGATTAAATGATCTTTTTTTAAACATCTAATTAGCTTGTATTATCTGGTATTGTAAACTATATTAGCAGTACATAACATCTTTTTTTTTTTTAATTTGACTTTTTGGCTTTTCTTTAGAATTCAAAAGTCAGATTTACATGAAAACCTGTAATGTCTTAAACAGGAGGTGCTTAATAGAGATGAATTAAGCTCTTTTTAAAAAAAGATAACACAACTGAAACATGTTTATTTCAAAAAAGCACAATAAAAGTCCTGTCTTGAACCCTGTTGTCTTTATACCTGCTGTTACAACAGCTGGTTTCAGGATATTGAGTCAGCCACTTACTCAAAGTGGGTATCTGTGTCCACTGCTAACTGCAGGAAGACGGAAAAGAAATACATAAACTTTAAATCAATAACTACTCTCCTGCCTAGTGTACCTTGTTCTCTTAAGTACATTTACTTTCTCAAGATTTTTGGCAGGTGTGTTGGTCCAGATATTTGTCAATGTCCTTCTGTGGATTTAGATTGTTTTGGTTGCTCTCTCCACACCTTCTGTAAAGCTGTACTGCCCCCATGATATTGTCATTAGGGCTCTGTGGCTTTACCAGCTGCAGTCATGGTTAAAATGTTTAGACTGTACTGCTGGTGAATATTTAGTTCTGTTGGATTGAATGACTACTGATTACATGTATTCCCTATTTTCTTTTGTGATTTGTCCAGTTTGTTGGAGGACTACCTTCAGGCAATCGAGGGAGTGAAAAAACACCTTGTGAGACAAACGGGGCCCGGCAGGTTGACCTTTGTTGGGGAACTTTCTCACAACCGCTTCAATCCCAAGATGGTACACATGCATCATTGGTTACTTATAAGAAGCATAATGCACAGTCCATGTCCTTTATTTGCCATCTTGCTTTTACACATGCAAGGATTTGACATCTGCATGTAATGCACAAGTAGCAATGTGCATTTTAAGCATGCACTAGAAAATTATATAGTGCCATACATATCTTCAGGTGTCTGCAGGTGCAGTGGATTTGTGTTGGGTGCCTTGCTCCAGGCTTGAGCTTCCATAGTCTCTGAGCCAAATCATTAAAAAATCAATGGTTTTGTTTTTTTTATTTTAATTTTATATTTATTTATTTATATTGTATTGCCTCTGTTATTTAGTTGAATTATGTGACCTGGCAAACTGTGTGATTTGTCATCCTATCATGCTCAACAATTCCTCTTGTTTCCATTATTGTCCAGTCTCCTTCCTGATTGTATATCTTGCTCTTTCACTGCTCTACAGGATCACCTGGTGTGTTTCCTGCCTGGAACTCTGGCCCTGGGGGCCCACAATGGACTCCCAGGGGACCACATGGATCTGGCTGTGCAGCTGATGGAAACTTGTTACCAGATGTACAAGCAGATGGAGACTGGGTTAAGCCCAGAGATCGCACACTTCAACTTGCAGGCCAGTGATGGCCACGATGTTGTTGTCAAGGTAAGACTGAGCAGATAGCCGTCACTGAGCTGTCTTACGACATTATTATTATTATCACTATTAGTGGTAGTGGTAATGGCAACAGTAAGAGTAATTGTGTCTATAGTTAGATGTTGTTCATTCACTATAATATATTCAAGAGCACACTAATCAAACATGACATCGCCTTTGTTTGGTTTAATTTAAATGAACATCAACAAGCAAATTCAGCATAAATGGGGCTTTTTTTTTTTTTTTTCTTTTGCGCAACACAGTACAAAGTCTTTTGTAAAAAGGGTTTATTTTTTGTGGGACCAAATGAATGTGCATTTAGAAACACGGTCTTCCTTATAATTTTACTTTGTGAAAACACAATCTTCAATTTTTAAACAATCTGAAGTAACCTTGATCAGCAAGAGCAAGCGACAGATCTTTGAGTGAGTTTGCTGAATAGAACAATTTTTTTTAAATTTTTTTCAATAATTTGATTCATTCAGTTGGTGTAGATCTTTGAATGCATTTACCACAAAATTCCTAAGCTGCTCAGGGTTTATTTACTTTAAAAAAAAAAAAAAAAAACTTTCTCATGCCATTCAATATTTTGTTCATTCCCACCTTTTGTGTAATTGTGAAACATACATCTAAATTCTGTCAATTAAATCTAAAGAAACAAATAGCTTTTTTGTTTGTTTGTTTTTGTAATTAAAATGTTTTTGTAGTTTATTTTTAGCATGGGTTAACCATGTCTGATCATCTAGACTTTTATTTTTTTTTAATTATTATTCTGATTGTTTTTTTTTTTTAAAGTACATTTAGTTGTTGTTGGTTTTTTTTGTTTGTTTGTTTTGTTGCTGTTGTTTTTCCCTTTTTGGGCTTCCTATAAAACCAATGCAAAACTACATTTTTTAAAACCTGAAAATCGCATATATATTCATGTTGGTCTTGCAAGAGATATGCAGACAGCTGGGGTAAAAAAAGGAAAAAAAAAACAAAGAACAATGCAAAACAGCTTTATGACTTGATAATATCCCCTGGCACCCCACCCACCCTTTCTTTGTTTTTAATAATATGAAACAGTCAAGATCATACAGTGTTGTAGACTATCTCAATCTGTCCCTGAATAAGCACATGATGGCAGGAAGAAAATCCTCGGACAGAATTCTGGTCGGGAGGATGGGTCACCTGCTTTGACCTGCTGGAGAGATAGTAGAACAGAAGGACAGGAAAATAACTCAGTTCAAAGTACACAAAAGTACCGGTAAATACATATGTCAAATGTTATATACGAGTTGTATTGTTTTGGTTTTGTTTTTTTCTTTTAAAAATGAAAGGGGGGGGGAAACCTTTTTGTTAGTGTTATGTAGGAAGCATTAGCATAATGCCCCGACTCTGGAATCTGTTTGCTCTTGGCTCGCAGTCAGTCTTCACCGAAGCTCGCTGGTGCTGTCATGATGAATTGTCTTTAAAAAGCCAGTGTTTTCATTTCTGTGGAACTGTCTGGTCACATTAAAGGTTAAACTAAAATGCTGATTATTCTCCAGCCTGCAGACCGACACAACTTACTGAGGCCAGAAACGGTGGAAAGTCTGTTCTACATGTACAGATTCACCAAGGACACCAAATACAGAGACTGGGGCTGGGAAATCCTGCAGAGCTTCAATAAGTACACCAAGGTACAAACAGCTATCCACACACCAGCCCTAGGTTTACTGAAGTGTTCAGCTTCACTTTGATGTAATTCTTCCATTATTAGGTTTTTTTTTGTCTGTACTAACACTGACTGTGTTCATCTAGTTGTTAATCACATTTTTTTGTTTGTATATTACTTTACACAGACAAGGTTTGATGGAGATATTAGGATTGACTTTTAACAAGATTTGTTCCATAGTCTAAATAAATTACAAAGCAGTGTGAACAGATTATTGGTTGGGAGTGTAATTTAGTTCAATAATCCTTTATTCATCCATGACCAAAATAATATTACTGCAGTAAAAAGTTATTTGGTATTGTAAAATCACTATAAAGAGTTATTGTAGAAGCTTATAGCTGATGGCTGGTGTTATCCCCTGTAGCTGTCTGTGTGGCAGCAAGCCTGGATACATCTCTGAGGAGGTTTAGTCGTTTAACCACTGTTGCGTTGAAGATGTGCATGAAGATGTGCACGAGTGTCCTGCATGTTTAGCAGCTTATGCTGCATTCTTTGCACAATCAACTCCAGGGGCTCTAAAACAGTCCTCAGCAGATTCCTCCTTCAACAGTTTGTTTGAGTCAGAGACTCTGATGCTGCTGCACCAAAATATCACTTCACGTGAAACGACACTCTCCACAACAGATATATGCACGAAATGCAACGTCTCTCTGCAAACAATGAAGAACCTACAATTCCTCAAGAATTCAAATGTGCTTCTCCCATCACAGCTTCAGTGTTGCATTTCCTGACCGGTCTGTTGTTGTTGTTGTTGTGATGGGTGAGGCATCTGTAGTCCTCCCAGACAACAGACTAACTCACGTTAGGTTTTACAACAAGAAAAGTCACTTTTCCTTTTGGGTTCACTACCTTTTGTATTCTGCAAACTTCAGTTTTTTTATTTTTGGGGGGGGGGGGTTTCTCTCTCTCTCTTTTGTGTGTATAAATTTTGGTAGCTTGGGGAAAGCTTAACTTGCCTCAAGATTGATTTTTCTGCTTCCCAATGGGGCCATTAACTACCTGACAAAATGCTTTCACTCCTCCAGGTCCCTGGTGGTGGCTACACCTCCATTAACAATGTCTGTGACCCTGCCAACCCCGGGCCCCGAGACAAGATGGAGAGTTTCTTCCTGGGTGAGACGCTGAAGTACTTCTACCTGCTCTTCTCTGATGACGTGGACTTGCTCAGTCTAGACAAATACTTGTTCAACACAGAGGCCCATCCTCTCCCTATATGGCCCTCTCCACCTAAGTGATGTCAAAATGCAGGGGACCTTTAAAACTTCGGGCCATTGGTGCCTCTCTGTGCAGCCGTCCTGGTTGGACTGCTGTTTGAAGCAGTGGAGCGGATCTGCGCTGTCCAACTGTACTTGATGTGTGAAGGAGTCTCAATTGATTTTTTTTTTTTTTGTTTTCTTTATTTTTCCTAGGGAAAAAGGTTTGGTACAGAGCTGGCCTCTTGAGTAAAAAACTTTGGAAAAATCATATAAGGCTAGCTGGCATACTTTGTTACTGGGTGACCTGGATCATTTTTACGACTATCTGCTGTTTCAACCCTGACTATTGGTTTATTATGTAAAGTGAGAACAACGTAGTAGTACACCACCAGGTGTCATGGCTGAGAAAAACTGGAGAAATTAATGGTCTTGGTTCACCAATATCTGAGCTGATGATTTAAATGTATGGAGCACAACCATCACATAAAATTCAAAACTCCCTTTCAACCATCTTTACCTGAATGGACTCAGCTGAAGTGTTTAGGAGCTGGTGGCGCCTTCAGTGCCTGGCTGAAAATGTAAGTATGGGTTTTCATAATGCTGAGTAAGCACGTCTTTTGTAAAATTCAGACTTGAAATGAAGTGTTCAAGTGATTAGAGTAACCTGCTGTACATTGATTCGAAGCCATCCTCTATTTGGTATAAATTATTACGACCTTATCTGTTTATGTATAGTCCAATATATATAGAAAGAGAGAGAGCTCCCCCTTTAAATGACCCTTTTTAGTTCCCCTTTCTGTTAAAGATTCTTGGAACCTCGACACTATCGACCATGCAGAGTTTCAGTAGAGTCATTAACTTTGTGAACAGAAGCTTTTGTTCTTCCTCTTTTTCTAAACCTTACAATATTACAATCCTGTTGATGTTGTTTTTTGCTATTAACATTTATTATCTGTCAAAGTGGACCAAATGGGTTAAAATTGGGAGTTCTTACTAGAGACGCCTCCATGATGGCAAAAGTTGGGATCTAACCTGCTTCCTGGTATGGTGCTTGGTAGTTACACAGAGGATGTTTTCCAATTTACCAGATTTCTTTTTTTTTTTTTTTAAGAAATAGTCGTCTTGTTTGGTCTCATTGCTCTGAGAAAAGTCTGTTGGATGATGTTGTCAGTACAAGATGGGTGGTCAGCGTCCTGTACCAGAATAGATAACACTTAATCTTCCAGTTGTTTATTTATTTAACAACAATTTTACTCATGAGTCAGTGATTCTTTGATAGAGGTCTATAAGGTGATCATTTGCACCTCTTTGAGTTATTTATCTATTCATTGTGGCGGAGTTGTCTTTGCTATTTTGGACATGTTGGTATTGTTGAAACGTGATGTACAAATCTAATAAGTCATAAGGAAGTGATTTTCAGTCAGGGCTACCAAAATGACATTTTGTTCAATGTTTGTTTACACCTCATTTGTCTTGATTTTGATTATATTGATGCTTCTTCTATATGTGAAGAGGGATGGTAATGGCTTAAACAGATTTTTGTTTTGTTTTTCATAAATTAGATTTGAAAAAGCATTAGTTATGAAAGTATAGCATTATGGGTTTTCTGCTTTAATGTGAAATGGCCACCAGTTCTCTCATTACCAAAACAGATTATAGAAGAAAGCAAAGCCTCCATTTCCACCTCACTGTTAATTATATTAATAACTGTTTAGCAAATGTACAATGGTCACATTATGATGTGTTCTTTCTCAAAAGTCTTTCCAGTACTCAAAGTTTAAAAAAAAAAAAAAAAATCAAAAAGCTGAGCATCAGGAAAATATAGTTACCTTCACTTAATGTTCAGTTTGAGTTATCATGACTACTTCTAATTTGGAAATGTTTTCTCAGCCTAGTTTAAGGTTTTGAACGTTCATTTTGAAAGTAAATTCCTTCTGTCTGAAAACAAAATCACCTTTAGTGAAGAAAGAAGCAGGAGTGAGCGGAAGATCCGAGAAGCTCCAATCACCCAGCTCTCATCCTCCTCTCAGAAGTCTTAGTCAATTGGGTTTTTCTTGATTTTCCTTGGCAAAGGAATTTGCTGTGTAGCAACCTTTTTAAGAGTGAGGGGGTCTGTCCTCCCCATCAAAGAACTGAGGCATAGCTGCAGCGCCACTATGACATTTAATCAGACTCATTTCCACAGCCACACCTCCACAGATCTGTGCATGTAAATGTACTGAATCAGTTGACCTGAAAGACTGGTGGAAGTGCTGCTTGATACGAGGTTTCGCTCCGTTTTTGGTCTCCTATGTTGTGTAATGTTTTTGGTTCTGGACGTTCAGAAAGTTGGGCACACATTTTCCCCGTCTCCTCTTGTTGATGAGTTCAGCAACCGAATCCTCCAAAGCTCACCACATTCCCGGTGCTGTGCTCTGTTGGACTCGTCCTCGTGTGGTTTAGTCCAGGTTCCAAATCGCTGATTTATCATTGAAATTTATATTTAAATTGCTGTAGTTGAGAGTGAAAGCTTTATGGATTGTATTTTTACCCTGGATCAGTGTGTCACAAAAAAAAAAAGGGTGTAAATATTAAGTGTGAAATGTTTTCTAGCTCATCAACTGAATCAAACTCTGGGGATCAATGAGCATTTTCTGGTCTTAAAATTCTTTGCTATCATGTCAAAATTATTCGGTTTGAGGCTTCTCTTTTTATTATTATTATTATTGTCTTTTTTGGCTGGTCTTTTGGTTGTTTTTCATAGCAAATTTTATGGCAATCCATCCAAATACGACATAAAGCTGGCGCAAGGTGATCACAGAGGCCACACAATTTCATGGCAATCCATCAAGCAGCTGTTCAGAGATTTCAGTCTGTGTCCAAGAGGTTCAGCTAGTGACTGGCAGACTGAAGCAGCTATCTAAAGCTTTTCATACAAGTGCAGATAAAAGTGACTTGACATTTTGTTTCCGCTCTGCTTTCAAACCTGCTTCTCTTGTAGTGTATGCGAAGAGCTAAAGCTGGAGATCAGCCGTGTAAAGTTGTCATCGAGTTAAACCATCACGGCTGACTTATTTGGTTTATTAAACGATGTTTAATTCCTGGTCTGTTAGGGATATTTTTTTAATTAGATATGTATTATGAAAGTGTTTCAAGGAAATGGAAACAAAATAAATATTGTAATGTAACTTAAAAGCAGCCTTGACCGTAAGAGATTTGGTGCTTGAAGTCCCAGCTTGTCTAAATCATTTAATGATCAGCAGCCGCTGCAGATGCATTTATTACATCAGGATTAACTGCTTAAAATGTATCATTGCATTCACAATGGAGTCAGAAAGAGGTCTGAATGTGATGGAAGTACCCAATTATGAGTTACAGAGACGAACTAGTTTTTTGTTTTGTTTTGTTTTGTTTTTTGTGGATTGTTTTGTAGTATTAAAATCCTTACTCTTTCCTCTAACAGCTGGGATACTTTTGCTTTCAACACGGCAGATTTATTAGGGGCATTTCCAGCCATGGATTATTCCACATTTGAGAGTCAGGTCATCGCTGCTTGTGTTCACGGTAGGAACGAGAACAGCTTCCAGTGCAGGACTGCAGCTCATGTTTTTAATGGTTTAAAGGATAACGCCTGAAGTCACCAGGCACATATAAATTAAATTTCTCTCTGAATACTGAGACAAAGCTCTCACTTTAATTCTTCTGGAGCAACAGATGCCGAAAGTCCTCAACATATCCCAGTGATATTCATCTTCTGTAAAATAAATCCGTATTGGGATCTGTGGCATCTGCAGGTGAAATTATCTGGCAGAACGTGCACTGAAAGGTGGCTTCTGAGTCAAAATCAATTAAGTTTTTGTGAAGAAATAGGAAATAAGATTCTGAAAAATATCAGATTGAGCATTTGGTGAGCCTAATATTACATCATGCACTGTAAAGCAAGTATAAGCTGTAATTCACCCATTTTTATTTTTAATTAAATGCAGAATATTTCCTTCAAGAAATGTGCACAATTTTAATTTAATATGTGGCATTTTGTACAGTTAAAGTAAAAATTCACATATAGTAAAAAGGTGACAACAGTCTTGTTTTTTTTTAATTTAACATTAATGTTCACATTATGTTACACTGTACTTGTAATATCTTTATCACACCACCTCATTTTCTCACCTTGACGGAAGAATTTAAGGAACTAATTCAGATTGCAGATTATGTGATGTAAACATTATGGAATATAAGCTCTTTAAAAAGAAATAAGGAAAATGAATTTTTAATATTTTTCAAACTTTGCTGTTTTAAGTAAAAAGTTTTTTTTTTTTAAAAAAAACTCCCATAGACAGGTGATTTATTTTTTATTTTTTTCCAAATTGTCACATTGCTGCTTTTTATTAAAAACATTTCATTTAAAATAAACTAAGCGGGCTGCTATAACTTCATCATTGTTTATTATAATAAAACTTTTAAGGTTGTTGTTGAAGCTAAACAAAGTTTTTGTTTTTGTTTGTTTTTTTTTTGCATCAAGTGACATTGACATACAGTTAGTGGAAAATCATTGTTTGTTGTTTTTTTTTTTTAATTTTCTTTTATGAACTGGGTAAATCTGCTTTTGGTGGTTATTGCTCTGAAGGTAATCTTTGAACACAAGCCATATGAAAACTGTAGCCATCGTTTACCTGGAAATGTCAATATTGTGACATCGGCAGTGCTCACGGTTTCCTGTCTGCAGAAGCTGCTGCTTTACTGTGACTTGTTGTCAGGGACCGAAGACGGGGATCAATGTTGTATTTGCTGCTTCGGTGAACCCGTTGAGCCGGGAAAGACGAGACGAAAGGAATAAGCCTCGATACAGGCGTCACCTGTCCTCGTGATGACAGAGGCGGCATGTCGGCGATAAGTCGACAACTCATCAATATCTGCAGACATGCTGTCATGCAAAGAGCCTAATCCCCCCACACCCTCTCTGCTGCCAATTAACAAACCTGCATCTCTATGCAGATGACTGATTCTGCTGATTGTACAGTAACCCACATTGCTACTTGTTGCAATGTTCACTGAAGTGGCAATCTTTTTCTGTCCCCTGAATTTCTAAATAAAACTTTTGAACGACTGTTTTGGCCTTCATTTTTCAATTAGGTTTATTGTGCAGATTTAGTGAATTTGTACGTCTTTGCAGTCTTTACAAGCTGATAATGGTCTTGGGGCCCTGATGATAATTCATTTTTGAAAGCCTCCATTTAAGGCTACTCAGGATTCAACATCGTATACATAATGGAAAAAGGAGGAGTAGAAGCATATTGCCAATATTTTTACAAGGTTGCATGTTTGTATGATTCTTTATAAGGGTTTGATTTGGGAAATCTGGGAGGTCAAAATTCCAGTCATGCTTGTAGATAGAAAGATTTATGTATTTGTTTAAAGGGTCTCCAAAGAACATTGAAATGGATAAGTATGAAATGGA
>JAOWBL010000004.1:13930349-13943948 GCA_028564865.1 Zenarchopterus dispar
ATTTTTAAAAACGTTTTTCCTACAATCTGTATATGCAGTCAGCTTTGAACACTTTACTGATAGAAGTTATATTTATACCTAATAATGAAACTATGGATTTATTGCATTTGATGGAAATAATCTCCTTTTCAGCACATTTGGGTGCAGCATCTTTTTTTTTTTTTATGTCATGCAGTGAGCTTTGGACAAGTGACCATAATGAGGCTTTCTTCTTTGAAGTACCAGCCTTTGACTGATCCTTGGATGGTTTGTGGTACATTAAGGGCTGATTAATAAAGGAAACTTGCTATCATAGGCACAGTGGCAACATAAACTTTGAAGATGAGCTTTGTATCTTAGGTGTGTTCAGGTACTTTAATAAAGGACTGCACCAGTGGGAATAATGAAGAGATATTAACTGAGAAATCTTCTTGAATATACTTAATTACCTGTTCAGACAGCAATTAATTATTTAATATAGACCACATGTGAGCTGTAGAGCAGACAGGAAAGCTTTAAAACGCAAACCAAACTGAGATTGTAAAGCTCACGCGGTGCATTGCTAGAGACGCTTCACTGTAATATGTACAGAAAGTAGTATGTGTAGATGTACTTGTTTGGTGGTGCCACTGCCACAAGTGCCTGTTGATTATTACAATCAAGCCATTGGCTGAACGAACTGACGTCATTTCCTGACAGAGAGACAGTCCGAGGTGAGAGAGTCACCAGCAGCATTCAGTCAGTCTCTGAAGTACCGTCTAACAGAGCTGGCGCTCGGAGGAGATACCAACAGCACCGCCAAACAAACCTTACTGGTTTTATGTTATTCAGATGGATTTTTTTTTTTTTTTTTTGCGAGCTTGACATAGTTTGGAAGTAAAATTCACAAGAGGAGCTGGATATTATTGAATACGGTACGCATGATAGGAACACTATAATAACTTTTTTCCCCTCTTTTTCTAAAGGTCGGTTAGTATTTCTTGTATCATTGCTTATAGAGTAGAGCGTGAAATCAGGAAATTTGGTGTTCTGGGGTTGTGCACTGTGTCCTGAAGCTGTTTACGGTGAGACGGACACCAGAGAAGCGGAGGCTCAGCAGCCACCTGACCTTCTGGAAAATAAGTCGGTTGCTAATGACACTCAGGCTGAGAGCCTTACGCGGCGCATTAATCTCTCTGACGAAGCAGGGCCAGCTTTCCACGAGGCTTTTAGTTATATAACTTGTGATAAGTGCAAATTAATTTGTGTTCGACTTGAAATTGAATCAGTTAGACCTTATTTGACGTTAAACTTTAATTCCCCAAGCAAATCCCGAGTAATAGTTAATCTGTCTGAGCCGGACACCATGTGTATAGCCGGAGTGCAAGCCGCCCAGCGCTCGTGATGACAAATGCCGGTCTAATCCCGCGCCTCCATCCCGTGATGAGCGCTCTCTAACCCGCACCAGTGTGGCGCCGTATTCCGGTCACACCACCAGGATGAGCAGCACCGACTTGGAGCGCATGTCGCTCAGCTCCTCGGCAAACTCGGTGGCTTCCAGCGCGCGGACACTGTCGGCCAACGTGAGGAAGCTCCACAACGCGCTCAATCTCCTGCTCAACGACTTCGAGAGGGAGCAGTTCATCCACTGCCTCAACGTCTACCACTCCAAACGCAACGTGTATGACCTGGTGCAGACCCTCAACGTCATCCTCAACGCTCCCAGCAAGCGGCAACTTCTTCCCATGCTGCGGCTGGTTATCCCCCGCTCCGACCAGCTGCTTTTCGAGCAGTACACCTCGGAGGGCCTTTACTTGAAGTCGGATTTAGTTGCAAACAATGGTACCGCCGAACCGCCGCCGGAGGACTTCCCCAGCGCCAGCCCCACGCCCCCCGGGCATTTCTCGCCAAACAACCCGCCCGAATGTCAGGTTGCGCTGAGGGGCTCGCCCGACAGTTTCAGCACCAGCAGCGACGGGACAGCACCCCTGGTGCCGCTGCTCGGCAGGAACTTCATCCACGAGCCCCCGGGGGAGCTGCGACAGGTCACCATGAAGCGACACAAGAGCAACGAGGGTCTGGGCTTCAGCATCCGCGGCGGCTCGGAGCACGGCGTCGGGATCTACGTGTCCCTGGTGGAGCCGGGAAGCCTGGCGGAGAAACAGGGTCTGCGGATCGGGGACCAGATCATGAAAGTCAACGACAAAGTTTTCGACAAAGTCACCCACGCTGAAGCAGTGAAGGTAGGCTACATGTTTCTCTCTCTCTCTCTCTCTCTCTCTTTCTCTCTCTGGTGTGTGTGTGGGTTTTTAAAATGTATTATTATTACTATTTTGTTTTTCAAATACACCAAATCTACACTCCTTCAGCTTTAACCAGTAGCACATTTGCTGTTTGGGAAAGGAAACAAGCCTATTTTCTGTATCCGCTTCCTCTCAGCCTGCATTGTAAGGTTATGTTCATGCCTCATGTAAATCACGCGTTTGGCATCGGTGATTAAAATAACAAGCCAGATTTGTAGAAGCAGCTAATTTTGCTGATAGCAAGCAGCTCTGGTTATTTATAACGCCAGCGTGGACGCGTTACAGCAGTACCCGAGTGTAAACTAGTGCTTCCGTAGAAAGCTCATGTGTAACTAGATCCTTTGAAAGCAGGTGGTAACCATAGAGCTTCGTGTGTTGGGTATGCCTTTCCCATAATCAGAGAATAAAGAGTGGTCTTTTTCTCTTCATCTTTGTTATTACTGCTAAATCAGAAGATGGGATGACATAAGATCAGGTGTGGTTTGTAAGTAGTGAAAATAATGTGAGTAGAACAGGTTTGGATCATCTGAGCTGTCCAAGGTGCTGAAAATGATCCCAGCGTTTTCTTTTCATCCTGCTTTTCCCCTCTTCTTTTCTGACTTCTCTGCCTCAGCTTTCCTGACTGATTTTGTGATTGGCCTCATTTTCTCATGTTTGGTAATGTACTTAGAGGTTTCCAGGTTTTTATATGACTCAGTTTAAGCAGACTGGTTAGTGTATTTCTCCCATGTTTGATTGTGTTTACATTTGCTTAGCGTTTGGTAAGCTCATACTAATGAAGTTTTACTTGATATTTCATACAGCATGATTTCTGAACATGATTTTGTTTTCTTTTTTATTCTTCCATTCTTTCTTTTTTATTTACATTTGTATTTATTGTTACAGCAGTGCTTTTATGTTAACACTTGGCCAGGTGAATAAAAGAAAGCAAATTTTAATTTCAACAAGACCTTGATCTATAAAACAAAAAAAAGAAGGTAGCTTCAACTCCCTTTCTTGCGCTTATATTTCAAAAGTCATGTGCTCTTGACACTGACATTGGCTAACCACAGAAACAGAGCCAGCAAAAGTTGGGAGCAAATTGACTATTTAATTTTAAAAATCACAATAGTCTGCAGGTTGGTAAATCGGCAATAACTGATTGTATTTGCGATTGAGTTGTTTCTAACTTTCACTGAACTTTAAGAAGTCATCCACAGTCTCCCTGTTTGGATTTTTATATTTAAGGTTATGTAAGGCTTACCCATAAAGCAAAACTCATGCAGTTAATCCAAAGTACTGCTGTGTAATGCTTGGAGATAATTCTTTGACAAATCTTCAATAAAACACTTATGTGCATATTTATCTATGCTTTTCCAATCCATTTTCTATGGACTTGTTTCACTACTGAGATTGCTGCTGCTTCTTTTAAATTGTGCGATTCATTAGGCTAGTGGCTGGAGTTGATTTTCACACTAAGTGATAAATTCAGTTTACTGTTTTAGCCTCTTGTCACTCAATTTCTGTGTATTTTTTTCATTTTCTTCTCTTTTTCCCAACATTTTGGCAAATCTCATTTCTCAAGGTCCTTCTCCTTGCCAGCCATATAATATGCCTGTATTGATAAGTGCTATTATGCTACCACTGCTGCTTGGCCTGTTATTGTCATCAGCCTGACAGACCAGGCAACCAGCCAGGAAAAGAAAAATCCTGTCTCAGATAAAATCCCTCTGGAGATCATTAATGCTTCAGTTCAGTTACTTTTATGCTTTCTCGGTTAAGTGAATAGTAAATATTATTCCACATTTTAAAATCTTTTTCATTTTATACTTTTAATCTTTTCCAGTACATAAATAGAAGCTCATTTTGTCATTTAGACATTGCCCATATTTGTAATCCAAAAAAAGATGCTAGATATGTTTTTACCTGGTGTGTTAGCACCTTATCTTTGAGGATTAAGATTAGAGCTCTGTAGTCAGTACTTTTAGGTCACTGCTAAGCCAAATACTCATATTAAAAATGAAAGTTCTTATAGTTTTTGTTCTCTTATGTGTTGTTCACGTTTTTTTTTTTCAAAGTATTTTCCAAAGCTTCTGTTTCATCATTTAGCTTGAGTTGACCTAAACATGGCACAGGGTTTATGGAGTGACTTCAGGCCAGGAAAGGAGGGCGTTGGATCAATAAGATCGCACAAAATGAGAGCATTGTTGCAAAACAGAATCTAGCTCAGTAATGGCTACTTCCTATTTAACTTGTACATAATCATTACTTGAAGCTCAAATAGTTTCCAACAAATGTTTGCTCAACTACACAGCCCGGACAGTAAGTTAATGTTAATCTTTATAGCCAATAAAGCAACACATGGGTCTTAAAAAAGGAAATGATGAGGCTTTCTCCAGAGCAAGTCACGAGACCTGAGCAGCACATTATGACAAAAAATCTGTAAAGGGTGAATTGATGGTTGATCATTTAGGAGGCAGTTTCTAGTTATGTAGTTCCCTCATGGGGAAATCATGCAAAAAAAGTCATCTTTACTAAATGTCCTGCTTAAAAAGTAATCACATTGCATCAAAAAGATATAAAGATGCCACAGCATGGCGTCTTTAAATTAAATTCCTGCCACTGCATCACAGCATGCAAAGTAGGTTATGATTTTCAAATTCTACACAGGAGACGCTCTAAAGCAGGTCTGCATGTTAACAGCATCAAGCAAGACAGACTTCTGTCACAACCGTGGGATCAGCTCCCAGCTATGAATCTTTTTATACTGTAAAACGACTTCTTTCCAGCTCCTTCCGTCTGATCAACACACAGAACTGCTCCAGGCCGCTCAGCTCCTATCACATAACTTGCAGTCTAGTCTTTGCATGTCAGCATACATGGCAGTAGCCTTGAAAGCCCTCATTACCCTGTAGCCCTTTTTCAGGTTATTAATAAAACCAGCTGTGACATAAATACCCAAGACTTCATTTCCAATAATCACTCAAGATATAAGTCCAATCTATCACTGACGAAAGCAAAATGCAATGATGCCACTCACCAAATTTACAACAATCATGTCTTTTTCCCTGTGTCTCCAGTTCTTTGTGTTTGTGCCCTTTTGTTCCTTCCCTGTATCCCTCTTTGTCTTGACCCCAATCAAATTAGGAAGTAAGAGAGATGGGCAGTCTGGGTCTGATGGCCAGATGAGACTGCATCTCTTCTTGTTGTTTTGTTTCAGGGCTGGATAAAACAATTTATGTCTCTATCCTGTCACATCTCCTCACTGTAGAGCACGCCAGAGAAAAGATGATAATGAATAGTTATGTTGTGCTGGTTAAATGCTGATGTGGCACCTAACCCTGTCAGTATTTCCAGAAGTAGGGAATAGCATCGGCTCTTGTGAGAAGCAGAAAATCAGAGGGAACTTCACTTATAAGCCCTTGACACTTCATCTAGGAGAAACAACAATCTCATCAAGCAACAAAAGCTTTGTTCGGTTTAGTGGATTGAGCAGAAGTATGAGGGTGGGGAGAAAACAATGTGAGTGTGTAATTTTCTTGAGACAAACTCAGATGCAAAGACTTATTAGAAGTGCTGTCTGAGAAAATAGACAATATTATAACTACTGAAAAAAAATAGAAACATCCACATTTATTTATATAAGTAGTCAGACTTTGTAGTATGGACTTTAAGGATGTCTCCAGACTCATGCTTAGCTGCTGGGGAAAAGAAATGCAAGAAATGAAGTGTTGCTAAAATATGTCTGCTTATGCACCAAACAAAAATGGATCTGGACTATTATTTGCAGCCTTGTGCATTATTCATTGTCCTTTTATGACTGGTTTGTTCCACCTCATTTGAGGCTTTGTCATTGCTAGGTATTCTGTTAAGCGATGTAATGCTTCCATATTAGTCTGGATAAAAGTTTATCAAAAGTTTATGCTGTCTCTCAATCCATCTACATTTTTCTGGTTGGAAAAGTGAGCACATATTTCCTTGTTTAATATATGATAGGTTCCAACTGTTTCTGTAACTTTGGTACATTTAGTGCATCCCTCACAGCTGAGACTGGTCGAGGACTGAATCATCTGTCAAACTACCACGAAATATTTCTCTCAAAAAATGTCAAGGGGAAAGAGAAATGATAAGAAAGAAGAATTCTGACTGCTTTTAAAGGCTGACGGGAAAATGTGGGAGTTATAGACAAGCTAAGCATGTGTGGGAAACTTTCCTAGCTGCGCTCTTCTCACTGTTTACTGCAGAGACTGCCTGTCACGCCTGGCAGTGTAAAAGCATATTGAAAGCTGCTATAACTGATGGGTTTGAGTTGCCTGGAGACCTTTCCTCTGACCTATGACATGATTTTGTAGCTGTCTTAGCCTCTTTTTCTGAAAATTTCAGGAATATTCTGACACAAATACTTAACTTTATCATTCGTTTATTTACTTGAACCTTTTAACTGACAAAACTACAAAGGTAACAGTTAAATGTTACCTTTATATATATATATATATATATATATATATATATATATATATGTGTGTGCCCGTGTTTGTTTGTGTGTGTGTATATACACCCAGGATATGTTGCCGGCAACACTTAAATATTCTTTTTTGAGTAGAGAGGCATGTTTACTATTACGATCATCACCTGTCCTTATAATTGCAATTCTTAATCATTTGGGATCTGAGGACGCTAATTATCTCAGTTTCACAAGATGGACCTGTGTTTATTATGTTGAAGCCCTGTGGTAGACTGGTCCAGGGTCCAGGTTGTACTCCTGCCTTCCACCTGTAATAAGCTGGAATAGGCTCCAGCTGACCCCCGTGACCCTGTAGAGGATTAAACAGGAATAAAAAATGGATTGATGGACAACATTTCAGCTGCTCAACAGTTTCTTATCTAGCCTCTTTTTAATGATGCACCATGCGTTTTCAGAAAGGTGCGGTGCAACCAGGGCAGTGAGGTGTACACACCATGTGCACAGGAAGCAACATTGTTGTAAATTATTCAGAATTAAGCTGTACATTACATCCCAGAACTCCTGAGGCAAGACGTTGCCTTGATGGTTGCACATGTATCTCCAAGTTTGTGATATAAAATTCTCCATCTGTGTTATCTTGTCAGGAGTCGTCCACCTCCATACCAACACAGGTGCTGTTTTTGTCATCTTTTACTGTGTGGCTTAAACTTTGACACTTAGAACAAAAGCAAACTGAAACATGGAGTCATCTGACCACAGGGCACATCTTTTTTTTTCCATCCGAGATAATCTTGTATCCAGAAAATTCTTATAATTTCTCTCCAGATATGATTTATGTCTTCTTTCTTGTGTGATACAGTTTCAGGTTACATTTATAGTGCAACAATAGGCAACTTGGACCAATGATTCTCTGAAATACTCCAGAGCTCATGTGTTTATACTGATCGTGGTAATGTGGCAGTTTCTCATGCAGTTCTGCCTGAGGGCTCAAGGGTCGCAGATACCCAACAAGGTTCCCAGCTCTAACTGTCATGCCTTTAGGTCTTTTTCTTGAATGTTTTTAATAATATTTTGCACTGTTGAAAGACTGTATTTTTAATTTTGACCGGAAGTCTTCCTTATTCTGTGATTGAGGTTGGCACAGAGTGGTTTGTCAAGAACCAGAGACTTTTGTGGATGTTCTTTTTATACCCGAACCTGATCTGGTCTGATCAGACTCAGAACTAAAAAGATGTAGAGTCTGAAAATGATCCATAGGGCTTCTCGATCCAACCATGTTTATTAAACTGCATTCGTGCACACTTGTTCGCTGTATGTCTCAATTTCTAGACTAGACATCCTCGTGTCATCAAGCAATCCGCTGATTGTAAAATCTTCCTAGATGAATATACTTGTGTATTGTACGCACTTTCTTTCTTTAAATCTTAGTATTTTTGTCTGAAAAAACATTGTTTTGTATATATGTGTGTTGCTCCTGTCAAATTCGGGTGTGCTTTTGTAATCATTGAGGACACTAAAAATCATTTCCTCTTTACTTTGGTCTGTTAAATAAATGTTCAAATAAATTATAGATCAGTGCTGTTGTGCCATTTTAGGAAACCTCACAACTTTTGTGCAAATGAACTTTCACACAATCCATTCACACTTAGTAGTATCCAGAATGTGTCCAGAATACATCATATTGTCTAAATTCACCTAGTCAACAAATGAAAGTCAACCTTTATGGTCCATTGAGCTGCGTTGGTGAAATCACAGAAAAGGTGAACTTTTTCTTTTATTTTTTGCTATTCTCAGCACTCAATATGTTATTCAAATACCCTTAAAGACATAATTAACCTTCAACTGATTAAGGGACTTACTGTACAGGATTCTGTGCTGTGATGCATATTTTGGAATTTGAATGAGCTCTCATGCTGTTATAAAAAGCGTAAAAGCTCAAAAAGCCCAGAGGATATACAAAATGCTTACTAAGTAGACCAAACAAGTTAATAATTTGTTTTTTGACCTCGTTTTGCAATGTCTTCATTGTTACCGCATGTAAAAGCTCACTTGTCTACATAAACACCTTTACTCGGGCTTCAGAGACGTCTTTATCAATGAACGTGTAAATACCTAAGACTTTACATCTACAGGAAACAAATTATGTGTTTTCTCAGCCATTGCTTTTACGTCAGGTGCATTTACGTGTCTGTGAAAATGCAGAGCCTACAAGAGAGTTACTACTAACTGGTAGTCAGCACATCTAATTGAATTTCCCTCTGTTAACTGCAAAAAGACTTTGTGTTCATGCTTTGGTTCCTGCATTAATGATGGGTCATTTGGCCCGCTTGCTAATTCTAGTTTTAAAAAGATTTGTGCGTCTTTGCAAGTTTGCTTTAAGCAAAATTAAATTTAAAAAAGAGTAATCTTGCCAGTGTTTTATTATTATGCGGATGTGTTTTTAACAATGGCAATGTTAATGAGAATGGATGCTCTTTGGGGCTCCAGAAGATTAAACCTCAGTGTTTTAAATGTGTTAATCAAAAAAAAATTAACTGGATGAAATAAAAATGTTTTGCATTGATTTCAAGTGCAAGTGAATTCCCTTTATTCAGGTTTATGGCAGTGCATAATTAAAATTAATATTTAGTTCTCATATTGTTTATTTTTCTTTTTTTTCCTTGTTAATTGTTTTTTTAATCAAACAAATGAGCATGGAACATGATCATCATCTGTACTGAAACAAAGAAAGGATTTAATTCTGCAATTCACATCACTTTATTTGTATAGCACAAATTCACAACAAAAGTCATTCCAAGGTACAAAGATGACAAGTTCAATTTTTAAGTCCCGTTGGGAACAGAGCAGTTCAAACAAACTGTAATCCTGTTATATTCTGCTGAAATCAGTTACCTGTCTGCCAATCTTTGAAGGTTTTTTTAAAAATGTTTAGCAGCTCTTTCACGTCACTGATAAGCCCGGGTTTGTAATCAGAGAAACGCCTCATTGTTCTCCTGGTGATGGTGTACTCCACGCAGACGTTTTTGTGATCTAGGACAGACTCAGACATGACACTGATCTAATCTCCATGAGAAGAAGATGTTGGAGAAATATGAACTCCTCTGTTAATCCTCATCAAAATGCTCTGCAGCATTTTGGATCAACTGGGGGCTGTTCAGAGAAATGTTTGGACAGGTTATTGATAACAAATTGCAGCAGTCCAATATTGAAATAATAAATATATAGATGAATTTTTCTGCATCAATTCTTCCAGTATGTATAAAAGTGCTGTTTTGTTGTCAGTGTAAATTGATGTTTATGTTTATTCACATGTGTAAATGTTGCTATGTAATATAACACCCACCAGCGTCTCAGCGTCTGAAGCTCTCAATTACACAACAAGACCACTGTTTAATAATTATCTCCAAGTAACTGCAGTCACTTGTTCTTTAATATGTAAGGTCAATAGTTGTGATTTGTTGAGCATCGCACATCATACTTTGAAAAGTTTTAAAATGATACTTTAATGCCTTGAAAAAAAACAACTTACTTTTCTAATTTCTCTGACACAGTCAAGGACATCATTCCCATATAGTTACAGGACCGTTACAGATTCTTTTCTTTGTGTGTGCCACTTCTACCTATAATGAAAGACAGCAGACTGGGGTATTGAATTGGTTGTAGTTCTCTGATTTAAATGAAAGGTACTGATATCCTTGTGACACCCTTGAGCAAGACACTTAACACCTAACTGCTCCACTGGCCAACACTTATATGACTGGAGGCCTGTATCGCTGACTGGAATGTAGCTGGGACTCTGCATAGTTGTAGGAGTAATAAGATTCATGGTTGAAATTTCTTGCTTTTGTTTTTCTCTTCATTTTTGTGTTCATTGTTCTAACTGTTTTGCCCTTGTTCTTATTTTTGCTGTTTTTATTTTTCTTATTTATCTGCTACCTCTTCCTCACTCTAAACTGACTGAGCTTACAAGATCGGAGGTTCCTTTCCATCTGCTGCTCATATCCAGTCTTGTGGTCTGAAACACTGGACATTTATCTTTCCTTTCATAAAGTACCACCATGAATCACCTTTTAGCTACTTTTTTTTTGCATTTTCTAGCCATCCTAGAATTACAACTTTCACAGAAAGTGTTGAAAGCCTTACTGTAATCCCCCCACACCAACAGCCCTCGGTGAGTAAATGTTAGAAAGTGGTGCGTGTTATAAGCCTCTTTTAAAAATGTAACTTACTTTGGTAATTGCAACCTGCACAAAAAGTCTTTGTACCACTTTTCTACAACTCTTAACAGCACCTCTATATAAGAGGCACCCCTCCAACCCCCCACACACACCTACACACACACACACACACCCGCCCCCCCCAATCACCACACACAATTGAGTACCAGAGTTTTGCGGAGTGATGAGGTATTGCTTAAAGGAGTACAAGTACCTCCCAGACCTTTAATCATTTGGTGGTATAGAAGAGACTGGATGCTGGTTCAGTGCTAAAGCTGCAGCCTATGAAAGGCTGAGAGGAAAAAAATGAAGGGACAGGAAACAAGGAAAGAAAAACATAATGAATAAATGGAGTGGTGAATAATGAGGCGTTGGCACCGTTGCATGGCAGTGAACACAACTGTACAGAAAAACAACTCATCAGTCATTTTACAGGAGATATTTGGTTTCACTGGCTACATTCATATAACAGATTTTTTTAACCATGACATCTATCCCTCCCAGTTAATAGAAATCTCTTTTGTTTTATTATTTTTTAAACAATTCCTAAGGTCTATTTGTCTCTGTAATTATAACATGAAATATTTATGAATTGCTTTAATTAAGTGGATGGAGGACAATTCTGGCTTTTTTGGTATGCTGTACTGATTAACAGAATATTTGGGTATTATGGTTACTAGCTTTGTGCTTGATGCTGAAGACAGAGTGCAAGATGAGTGAGAAACACTAAAAGGAGTTATAATTTTAATTTCTAATTTCATTGCAATTTAAAGCCTAATATGATTCACTTCAGTTTAATTTAGCTTTATATAAATAACTCCAAATCATTAAAAAGTTCATCTCAAGGCACTTCACCAATACAGTTTAACTCATTCCAAAGTAGTCTAATTAATAGAGAGCTAATAAAATAACATAAATAATTATTGCTTCGCTAAGGAAACCTACACATAGGATCAAAACTTTCCTTTGATATGATTCCCCATCCTGAGCAAGTACCAGGTGACTGTGGAAAGGAAAATCCACCATTTAATGGGGAAACCATCATTTGCAGGAAGGGTGACCATCTGTCTCCACCAATTGGGGGTTTAGAGGACAGGAAAGAGGAGAGAACAGCAACAACAACAAATCAAGAGCACAGGTTAATAATAAAACAATAGTGTCATTAATAGAGTTGGAGTCGAAGAGAACAGAGTGAGGAGAGGTGCATCATGGGAGGTCCTCCAGCAGTCTAGGCCTAAAGCAGTATTACAATTAGGGATGGGCACCTACGGCATCCCTAACTATAAGCTTCATCAAAAGGGAAGGTTTTAAGCTTAATCATAAAGCTAGGGAGGGTGTCTGCTCCCTGAACACAAACTGGCAGCTGGTTTTAGAGGAGAGGGTCCTCATGATGTCCTCTTTGTATTTCATCAAACTTTCTTTGTCTGTATGTTTTTCACACAGTGGTACACTTCTGCTGTCAGTTGTCCAAGCAACCAATGATTTGAGCTTTTTGACTTTTCTTGGTTGGTTCTCTGCCTTTAAGCCCCATGAATACATGCTAAATGAAAAGTGTCTTATATCTGTGGTCACCTGTCTTGTACTCAAATGTCTAATGTCTTTGTCTATCTTTTTAACTTTCTTATAGTTTCCCCACCTGAGATTCCTTAAACCTACCAAAGGGACTTTTTTGTAAGTGTCTAATGGCAACATAAAAGAACCATCAAATGCTTGAGTTCACAGTGAAAGTGTCCCCAATCCATCTTCTGGATTCTGCAGCACTAAATCACCAGAAACCTCCGTTAATATTCGGTCAATGGGTTTAATCCTCCCATTTCTTGTCACTTTGTGCTCAGGTAAGAAATGACTGGTTCTCTTAGTCCTGAAGCTGGGCTGAGATGAGACCATCACAATTCGCCTCATGTAAAGAAAAAATATTATATTTACAATCTTTGAATTTATACTATCCTTTCTTTATTGGGTTTTTCAAGTTACAAATAAACTTCAACTAAACCGTGTTGTAGACCCACAGTAAATCAAGCTGTCATTGAAATAATAAATTGTTTTCCATTGATACTGTGGCAGAAATGTGTTGATTCACTACATGGGAATGACTTTCATTGACATAAGAGGCTAAAACCTAAATAGTTGTCCCACCCAAAAAAAGTATTCCCAAAACACTTGCCTGGAAGTGATTAATGTTTTTGACTCGTGCAAAGGGCTGTCTACTGTTAAGTTTGTCTGTAGTTGTCTTCAGGCACCTTAAGGCTAACTTATTCCAGCATCTTAAACGGAAGCACACGGCTCAGTGGGAGAAGCGTGTTGTAGTGACGACTGACGGCTGTTTGTGAGAAAAGTTGTGTTCATTGTGACCATCACAAGATAAAAGCAATCCAAGTAGCACCACTTTCCTGCAGTGTCCCATAAGATAATAAGGCCTACTGGGAAAACGTTGCTGTGGTGTTTCACATCACTAAACATTATTGCACTATTTACTGTCCAAAAGTTTGCATTCATTCACATGCTAACTGGAATCGACACCAGATATGATGCTGCTTATTATTATGCTCTATTGCTTTTTTATATGTGATCATTTATATGATTGCATTTTACCTATTTAAGCTTTTTCTCTAAGCTCTAATATAATTGTGTATTGCCATCAGTTTCAGTGCGGTATTTCATCTTATTTTCATCCTTG
>JAOWBL010000004.1:13964715-13988801 GCA_028564865.1 Zenarchopterus dispar
CACCAAGCAACACCAGGATCATCGGAGTATTTCTGCAGATCAGAGTTGTACCTCCGGTCTTATGTGTACAAAGTGAAGAGAAACTGGGAGAGTACATTCTCCCTCTCTGTGCCGTTGTGCACCTGACCGTCCAGTTTTTAGTCTCACAAACTGTGATTTGTTTGTTAGGTTGTTAGTTATCAATGTGATTGATGAGACATGCACCTGTGCTTTGTAGATTTTCTCATGTATCATGTTAAACACACTGGAAAAAAAATCAAAGAACATGATGCTCATGTCTAGATCTGTAGATGAGAGTGTGCTCATTGAAGCAGATGTTTGATGGCATCTTCTGCTTCAACTGCAGTGAGACCTGAGAGATACTAGTTACTTATGGGGGTCAGTAAGAGTCTCTCCGGGACTTTCGTAATGTGGGATTTTAGTCCAGCTGGTGACAGCAAATTGAATAGCAGATGAAATATGTACAGATTAATTGAATAAAATGCCATTTTTATTCCAAAAATAAAACAACATAACAGTACCCTGGTTTTATTAGACACTTTCTTTTTGTCCTAAATTGTTGGAACATTTCTTGGACCTCATTTGACATCCTTCAGGAGAACAGTGTTGGTGTTCAGAGTTTGGGAACACTTCAGGATCTGAAAGCCCTTTAGCAACTAGCTCTGAGTCCTTCGTTGTGAGCCTTGTGTTGTTGTGGAGAATCCATCCTGGTTGTTTGTCTGCGGACTGAAATTAAGTTGGGTCTGCTGTCAGCCGATGGGACCACAGTATTTCCAATGCAGGTTGAATGGCAGCCCCCGAAGATCACTGACCAAAATCTATATATGCTAAATAAGGTTACAATATTAACTACGCAGTTTTAATTTTCACACTTCTTAAATAATGTCTATGCTCAAGCCAGAAACTGTTTAGCTAGTTCTTTCCTATGTGTAACCGGCGCAATACTTACTCATTAGCTTCAGTCAAGATTGTTTCAACAGGGTCATTTGTCATGAAGCCACATCAAACATTTCCACTTCACTTACTTGTCAGCTCTCAAAGTTAAGAGCAACTCCAAGTCAAAAGGTCAAATTAAAGTTACCACTAGTGTGTGTTAACGTCAGTGGGTGAACTGGCCAAGGCGATAAGGCTATGTGGAACCTTAGTTGGGAGTTGGAGAGGAAGAAATCTACAGAAAGGACCAATAGAGAGAAAGGATGAGGCTGTCACAGCTGAGCTGATGCATGTTCTTTATAGGATCCCACCAGATACGGACACAAAGCTGGCGGACAGTGTATATAATGCACAGGTTAGGAAGAAAGAGTAGTAAAAAACATGGAATGTCACAGAGGAGCATGAGAGGGGAAATCTGGCAATAGTGGAAAGGCTTTCCAGTCTACAAGGAAAAGGGCATCCAATTTCCTGAACTGTGGCCATGAGAGGATTGAGTGGAAAAGATGAGGCAGTGGCCCAGATTGAAGATTGAACAAGTAAGACAAGCAGAGAAACAAGCTGTCTTCTGGGGTCCCTATGCCTTCATTTAAAGACACAGGAGGACCAGAGATGACAGATGATGTCAACAGGTTAGAAATGAAAACTGTAGGATGTGGATACATAAACTGAAAAAAGAGGCCTCATAGCTGCCGTCTGTTCGTTAAACAGTAGCTGGTGTGAGCAGCAAAAGTTGTCTAATTTTTACTTTTCACCTGATTCAAATATTGAGAAGTTTTGTTTTGTGAAATGAACTATTTTTATTTTGTAAATGGGAAAAATGTCTGATCTAATGAGTGGTTTTTGTGGACACAGCATTTTGGACTAATCAAAGGGGTGAGAAGACAAATTAAACGTTAAGCTACGGTCACAATGAACCGTACAAATGGTTGTGAAACGTCATTAGTATACCATAGGTAGGCTCCAAGGCACTCTTACCAAGAACATAAGAACTCTATGGCCAGCGTGCCCCAGTAAAATCACCTCATTTTCTCAAGAATGCCTCAAGTTGCTCTTGCAAATTGAATGGCAGCTGTACTAACTTCCTAAAAAGGCTATACCCCCCTCGACAAATGTCTAGGAACTGTGAGATTCGTAGGAAGCCCATCATTCATAAGAACCTTTGTGACCCTTTGTGTTTACACTGGAAAAATCAAGATATGACTGAAAATGTTACCCATATAACATATATGGAGGATATATGGGTTAAAAGTTACTCATGGTTCAAATGTAATGGCGGTAAGTCAGTAATTGCCCATTAGTTTGGTGAATAGTAACATCTAGAGACTATTTTCCTCAAACATTTCTAATGAACCTTATTCTAATTTCATATACACTTAGCTGTGGAAAGTGCTCTAAAAGGCACAGAAAATAGATGTTAATGAAATTCAAACCACATTGTTCAAAAATAAACATTATGGTAACAAGATCAGAGTAGTAGCAAACTAAAATTTATGAAACATTTAAGATAACTTTGGGGTTCCCAAATACCCTCAAATACTACTCCAAAACTAAGGCAGCTGTACAGTGGTGAATGGGATATCTGTGATCACAAATGCAGCAAGAAATGATTCTTTCTTTACCAAAAACATAGAAAAGAAGATAAATTAAATGAAGAAAAGACATTACATTTTAAATGATTTTACACTCCTTTATAAGTAAGAAAGGTACATTTTTAATGTTGTATGAGGTCACGTCTACTAGAAATTTAGTATGCTGCTATTCTAATTAATCTGAATTTAATAAACGAAGAGAAATGTAGAGTGTGTTTGATAAGAAAACACATCTGTTATACACCATTTAAACAAAGTCCAGCAGGAAGCTACATTTATTTTGTAGTTTTGTTAGTTTTTCATTATGGCTGTATTTGTTGGAAGGCTTTTTGTTCATTTCAGTTTACATATGAGCCTCCAGCGCAAATATATCAGCATGTAGTGAATACATCAGCATTTGGAGGAATACCAGTGACTGCACACGTGAGCATACAAACATCCGCACACATTAATATGATATCTGAGCTGACAGCACAGATAAGCTGTTGACTGTCTGCAGAATTATACGCCAAACATTCATCCTCATTCAGATGCTTCAGTTGGGTTTTGCTTGCCTTTTCACATTCCCCCTCTGAGAAGCGAGTTGTGCATGTGGTGTTTTGTATTCTCTCCGCATTAATATATGTGTGAGTTTGTGCTGCTTTGGACCCGTGAGTGACTGCTACTACTGCTGCGTAAAGCAGATTAGAGAACTGGGTGGGCTTGGGAGGGTAAAAACACTGGATTTCTGAACCGCTCTCAAAGCCAGGTGCAAAGTCAAGTGCACAGCAGTTTCATGCTGCCTATGCGCACACAGATACTTGAGTTCGTATGGACTGTTTTTGTGAGGATTCCTTAGCCCTCATAACCTAACTTTGACCAAAGTGCAAAATGTTTCCCCTTAACAGCTTAGAGCTTTAAAAATGTAAGTTTATGCAATGATACCTTCAAATTCTGCTGTAACCAAACCTTGAGAGATATGCCAGACTAAAAATAAAACTAAAATGCCTTGGAGCTTCTCAGCAGGGGAAACGGGAATGTCAACATCTGTGGCATTTGAAGTGTCAAGAAGCATGCTGCAGCTACATTTAACGAAAAGAAGGGCAAAAAAACCTTTTAAAAAACAGTCAAAATTTTTTGGTACAGCTTGGGAACAAACCACAACTTTCCATTAGGTTCCACAATTGTAGTGAGCATTTTTAGATTATAGACGTGGATGTACAGTCACATGTACCGCACATTCAAAAAGCTGTGGCTGCTTACAGTGCACAGCACCGTCCCTGCACGTAGACCGTCGATCGACTCTTGTGATAAATGGATTGGATGTAAGTGCTCCACATGCAGCAACAAGGGGTAATTAAGCTGAATGGATGGGGCTTTTGTTTTGGTTTAGTGGCAGAGTTAAATGAAGGGCAACATTTCTCTGATCTCAGTCTGTCTGTTCTGAAATCGCCCACAGATCTGCAGCAAATTACCTCCTCTTTCCACAACAGTGGGGCTGGGCCTGCAAATCCTGCTTTGAACTGAGTTGATGGTTCTTTATTGATTTCACAGCATGTGTGTTTTGCTCGTGAAAGAAGACATGACGGCTGTGTCTGTGGGTGTGTGTCGCATGTCTTCTTTGCGTGCCGTCTTTGCAGTTTCTCTTACTAGGAAGCAAATGTGAGCTGAAGTGACGTCTTTCCCTTTTCTTTAGAAGACGTGGAACATTGACAATGTCTAATTTGGCATTTGCTTTGGGATAAACATATCTGTCCTCAACATCTGCTGAAAAGCTGTCTCCTCCTCACTTACAGTATATTACACCCAAACCCGTCTGTGTTTTTTTTCTTTGCTCGCCTTCATCAATCATCCCCTCTTTCTCTTTTATTTCTTCCTGCAATTCTGTCCTGCATCTCTCAGAATGACAGCGTGGTGGAGAGTCATGAGGAGGACCCTCCGGAGAGTCTCAACATGCTGCTGACGGACATCTCTCTGGTGAGCTCCGAAGACTGGCAGACACTGCCCTTTGGATTTGTCCTAAAAAAGATGGATGCAGCAGTGAGGAGTGGGGCAGGAGGAGGTGGGAAAGAATAGAAGCGCTTGAGATGTGGCTGAAGTTCAGGCTTTGAAGACTGAGGCAGAGTGAAACAAGTGTTTGCACCAAAAGAGAACAAAAGGAAATAGAGTGAAAGCCACTGTAGTCTTTTTTTAGAACATTTCCATGTAGGAGGATGAGAGGTAGAGACTGATATAGATCTTCCTCCTCCTTTCAAAGTAATGGTTCCAACTTGGGGTCAGATAAAAGATCACATGACAATCCTGTTTTACAAATTAAGACAAGCCATGAGATGTGAGATAATCAGGAGATAAACGTGAGATGAAATAGAAATCTGCTGTATTCAGACTACCTGTCACCCACATCCTACATCATTATTATAATGATTTTATTCATTGTTTTTAGTTTTTTTTTTAATACATACAGTATATAGCTCACTCCATATGTCAGCAATGCATTCATGTCTAAGTGTTGTTCATGTTTTACTGTTCAGTTTGTGTTTGGTCACTTTTGCTCGGAAATGCAGGAAACCAGCAGCTTCCCACCTGCCAGCAGCGATGGTTCAGAAGTGTCTTCGGCTAAGCTAATATTGCTCCTAAAGCTGACAAAGTGCTTAATCAGCTGTCTAATAAGACTATGTGATTGCAAGGGAGTGAGTGAAGTACGAGCACTGGGTTTAAACTTTGCCTTTTAAAACGCGTACTGTGAATTCCTGTTACACTTGAATGCAACAGCTTTCAAAGTTTTTACATGACCATTTGGTCCTGTGACCAAATTTTGTGAGTTTAAAAGAAAACTGATTTGTATAATTCTAAAACAGTCTGTTCACACAATATAAATGCATTGAACAAGATGCTATCATTTAACCCAGTTTTCATAAGACATAACTTTTCTGTTTCTATTTGAATGGAAGTAACAACAGAAAACTCAAAACCCTGGCAAAGTTTATAAAAAGAGCCTGAGCTGAGCCATCAGATTATCCCTCACACTGATCTAAAATCACCCAATAACAGTGACTTAATATCCTTATCCTGGCAATGTTTGCATGTACAGTGACATTCCTGTTATTGACTTTATTCTGAATACGACTTTATACCGATAAAGCCTCTACAAAGTATAGAAAACAGATCCACATGCAAAGAACATGTATTACTTGGGTTTCTCCTCTTTCTTGCGTCATGCACACTAGCCATGCTTTGCAGTATTGTATTATTTACATATCTTACTTTTATAATTAGGGCATAATTTTTCACTGTAAAGGAAATCTCATTAATGGAAAAGAAAAACTAAAGAAAAATATGAAACTATTAGCCCCCAGGAGGAAATTATATAGTGATAATTTTATGAAATAGAAAGGAATTGAATTTGCTGCTTCCTTTATGATAGAATGATTTTATCAAAACTCTCATGATGCCTTCTCAGTGGAAGTCTTCAAGAACAAAGTGAAGAATAAGTGAAGCAAGGAAGGAAACTAACAGGTCCTCTCAAAGGTGCACTGTGTGCCTCAGCACATGTTAGGGGCATTTCTTTTTCAACATATTTACAGTTTACCAAATGCAACTTGAATCAACAGCTCGCCCAACTCCCCACCCATTAAAGACGACTACTCTGTGTAACTTAATTCAATCATTGCTCTTTTCAAATGACCTTATCAGGGTTTAGGTAACTGGAAAATGCAGTCTATATGGCAGCATCTTATTCAGAGCAAGAATGCTAGTGTGCATGTAAAACATCCCCACAGAAAAAAGCAGAAGTCTGAGTAGGCTTGGACTAACGATATCGAAACCAATGCAAAAGGTTTTATGTAACTGTACGCCGGTCTCGCCGTTAACCAGTGATGATGAATATATCCTCTCGCTTCAGGATGACGTTCAGTCCACCACAGCCGAGTCTCCCCCCTCCTTCAAACCTCCTCCCCCACCAGGGACGCAGAAGCGTCCAATTAGACGAGATCTGCTCAACAAGTGCCCCTCATCCGAATCATCCCACTCAGGCTTGTACTTCACAGCCCCAGCTTCTCACGTCCACAGCAAAGAGCCGGGACACACCCCTGCCTCACCTTCATTACACCACAAACAAGTACCACAAAAAGACCCATCTCGGGACTACTCTACCGTCAAAAAGAAAGACCCCTCCAGGCCACCCAAGAGGGAAAAAATCACGTCCGCTCAGTTGGCTACACTTACCAATCATAACATTGGCCCTTTCCCGAGAGTTCAGTCCCCAAACAGAGGCAACAAACCCGCAGCCCCCTCCCCTTCACCGCCACCACCACCGCCACTCCCTGCTCCTCCCCCGCCCCCCTCTCTGCCCTGTAAGCCAGTGTCCGTTTCCAAAGCATCTGCGGCAGCTTCTCCTGCCTCCAAACAGCAGTTTGTAACAGTGGAGGTCCACAGGCCCAACGCAGAACCAGACGTCAACGAGGTACGGCCGCTGCCCCAGGCTCGAGGTAAGGAACACAGAAAACAATAAAAAGTGTGTAAACCTTATCAAGCACAGCCATTAAATAGTCACGGCGCGGGAGGGAAAAGTAAGTGGTGGATTCATTCGATGCATGGGGCCTTAACCCTCCACCATGCTTAACTGTTGGGATGCTATTTTGATGTTTCAGAGCTGTTTCTCATTTTTTTGGGGCTATTCATAGTTGCCTGTTATTAATTCTTAACTGTTCAGCTTTTGTTTCATCAGTCCACAGAAGGTTTTCTCATTAGTATTCTGGATTGCAGTTGCTATTTGGCAGACTTTGGGCGCACAGGAATGTTTTTCAAAGAATTGCATGGAGGAATGCCGGTGGATTCTTCCATGTTTATTCAACACAGGGTGGACTCATACACAGAGATATTTGCCAGTTCCAGTACTTTTGGCCACAGTGCTAAATCGTGTTCATTCCAACAGAGTGTCTGTCTGTGAGTGGATTTTATCACTTTTAAATCTCATGCAGATGAACTGCTCTTGACTGTTTGTCTTGAGACCCCCACAAGCAATTATTACACAAACAATGGCAGGTTAAAACTCCCCTAGTTGGAGAAAAACCTTAAGCCAAACAGTGGGAAAAACTCCCCTGTAAGGGAGCAGGCCCTGGCTCATAAGGGAGGAGGGGAGACCTCTCCTGCTGAAGGCCAACCTGGTAGAGAAAGAAAAGGGAGATAGGGAAGAGAGAATGAAGAACAAAGAGAGGAGAGGCAAATATATATTGTCAGTGGTACAAAAGATAACATATATTGGTAGTTATTATCCGTTAGCTGGAGAACAAAGGGTTTTGTGTATAAATGACTGATAGATGGTTATTTGATGGACTACAGCAACGACCATATAATCAGGCGGAGACAGCAGACAGTGAGGTGATTTAAAGGGTGGGACTGCAGGTCAGCATGTCAGTAGATATCCAACAGAGACATCTATATAGACAGATGGAGGTAAACACTGGGATGGTCAGAGGGTGGGACTGCTGGTCAGCATGCAGCTCTGGACCCTCTGGCCTGCAAACATTGACAGAAGAGAAGAAGAGAATACAGACCAGCACAACAAACTACAAAAACAATGGAGTCCAATTATGTTTATGATATACTTTTAATCAATAATTGTGGACGGAGCTGAAGAAAGGAAAGAGAAAAAATAGAGAAAGGGTGAGAGGGGCACCACTCTGTGGATCATGTTGGTGTTTCTGGCAGCGTAGGTCTATGGCAGCATATGTATGATGAAGCTATGTTTAAGATGAGCCTGTTCTAGTCTTGTCCTGTAGCTGCCACTATGACTACTAGCCCTAACACACTAAAGTTTAGACTAACTACAGGCTTTACTAAACAGAGACATTTTAATTTTGGTTTTAAAGGTGGAGGTGGTGTCGGCCTCATTAACCCAAATTGGAGCTTGGTTCCATAGTAACGGTGCCTGATAGCAGAAAGCCCATCCTCAAGTCTACATTTGGATATTCTAGAAACTAGTAAACGTGCACTCTGAGAGTTCTATTAGGAACATAAGGTTACCTGATAGGGTATGATCAGGTCTTGCAAATATTGCTGAGCTTGGCCATTTAGGACTTTATACACAAGTAAGGCAAGGCAAGTTTATTTGTACAGCACAATTCAACAACAAGGTGACTCAAAGTGCTTTACAGAGACATCAAAACATCACCATATTGAGAAAATAAAAAGTATGATTTAAAATGTAAACAGAAAGAAAGAAAGGAAGGCAGAAAGAGATAATAAAGTGAAATAGATAAAGACAGTAAAAAAATATATAATCAAGATTTGAAACTCAAGCTTAAAAGTAAAAGTGCGGATTTGGAACTTGATTCAAATGCAGCTGAGAACAGCTGTCTCTTCAACCTGGATCTAAATAAACTGAGTGTTTCAGCTGATCTGAGGCTTTCTGGGAGTTTGTTCCAGGCATGTGCAGCATAGAAGCTGAACACAACTTCTCCATTTCTGGTTCTGACTCTGGCAACTGATTAAAAAAACAGCTCCAGACGACCTGAGGGGTCTGGAAGGTTTCTACTGGGTCAGGAGATCACTGATGTATTTGGGTCCTCGACCATTAGAGCTTTATAGACCAGCATCAGAAGTTTAAAGTCTCATTCTCTGAAGGACAGAGAGCCAGTGTAAAGACCTCAGAGTTGGTCTGATGTGGTCCACTTTTTGGTCTTAGTGGGGACTCGAGCAGCAGAGTTCTGAATGAGCTGCGATTGTCAAACTGATCTTTGTAGGTAGACCTGTAAAGATGCTGTTACAGTAATCAAGCCAGCTAAAGATGACTGCATGGAGTAGTTTTCAGACATCAGAACATCAGAAGTAACAGAATAATTTTGAAATGGATTTTAAATTTTATGAGGGGGTGGGGGGAGGAGGACAGGAGATAACACAGGAGAAATGTGATTTCTCCTGCTGGTTCCTGTCAGCACTCAAGCAGCTGCATTTTGGACCAGCTGGAGGCTGTTCATAATAACTCTAAACCCAAACTCCTAACCCACTTTATGAACTCTACCCCAGGCTTGCAAACGTTTAGCTCCAGTTAGCTTTTTTTTAAGTAATTGGTCAACAAATACTGTCTATAGTTTACTTACTTTTCCTCCCAGTGCTGTGACTGTTTAAGAGGTGCGTTAAATGAATATAAAATAAAATATTATTTCTAGGTTATCAGCTTATGCACATTGTGTTTGATTGCTATTATAGACTTAGATGGAAATCATATATTTTATAATGAATACAGAAAACAAGTTCATTCTAATGGGTGCTTTTTTCTCCTCTTTTTAAATGTATTTTCTTGTGCTTAATTTGCTGAAATGAGCAATCAGTCTGTACTATGTGGAATGACTCAAGCAGCTGTTAAAGTTGGAGTGCAATGAAAGAATAGAAAGATAAAGTAAATATTTACTGCTGAAGCAATGAATGGTGCAGTTTTCTGACATTTCCTGACATCATGTCTGCCCCCCCTCATCAGGTGGTGCCCTGTCTCAGCTGTCAGACAGCGGGCAAACCCTCAGTGAGGACAGCGGCGTGGATATCGCTGAGTCAGGACACATCAGCAAAGACAGTAGCCCCCATTCCTCACGCACACGCCTCCCCCGAGACACAAAGGCGGGAGGAGGGGACAACCCCTCCAAACCGGTGAGAGGGTGATTCAGACCAGCACTGAGCTAAACGTGCAAAGATGAAGGGATAAAATGTTAAACTGCAGGAATTTGTGTATTCAGTTACTGTTCCACTGAGTAGTGTTGAGTGGGGGAAGTTGAAGACATTTATTGTTGTTAAAGGGTAAAATTTGTATTATATTGGTGTGCATTCCCCTGAATACAGATACAAGTATGTTTGTGTGTGTGGGATTGTGTCTCAGTTGGAAAAAAAGCCAAGAGTTACAAGTTGATAAATCAATTTGCTTTATTGCTAAAGCTCCTCCAGAGTCTGTTTTTAATCCTAACTCTGATCTCTTTTCTCCTCCCTCTGTTTGTTCACACAGTCTGTTTTCTTTGTCTCACTCACTGGTTTATTTCTCACTCATGTCATTCATTCAGTCACATACGCCACCATTTATACGGTCGCTCACCGCAGTGTAACATAAATAAACTCAAATCGCTCTCTGGTCCGTATTGACTGGTGTCAGGTATGACAAGTAAGGATGAGCGTAATGTGGTTGTTTTTGATGAGAAGGCAGTTTTCTTTTATGTTTACAGCAGGAATTACTTTACTGAAAAAAGTGGACTAAATAGACTATGAATCGTAAAAAAGATTTTCATTAACAGGTAGTGAAGTGTTTACAATCTGCTTCTTCTTGAGTGTCAAGGAATAGGGTTGAGAAAAAAGTTATATTATTGCTCATAGATATTTGCGTAATTAAACTTTAGTTTAATAAAGTTTAATGTAGGTCAGATGTGTTCTGATTTTTGAAATTCTAAAATATGCTTTTGTTTTTTGTTTTCTTTGTTTTTTGTCCATATTATAACATGAATATGCACTTACTATTGTATTGCAATTGGTTACAAGCATTATATCATAATCAACAACAGTACAACAAAGCTCATAAATATCTCAAGCTGTTGGATTTGAACAAAATAATCAGTATTTTGTCATGTTTCTTCCTTAACTAATAAATTAGTTTCAGATGAACAGTGACTGATGCAGTAGTGGGAAATGAAAAGTGTCATTTGTTGTGGCAAATTTGCCCAAAAAAGCCTCCCTCCCACAGCAGAAAACAGGTTGTTCGAAGCTAACAGCTTAATTTTCTGTGCTCAACTTTCCAACACTAATTACCAGACAGACAAGAGTTCTTTTCACTCTTTACCACTGGTGAATGTTTGCCCAGACCGCATCAGAAGTTTTATGTTCAGACATGGACCTCACAGTGTGAGACTCTGCTCTGGAGAGATGCTGTGCAGCCCACACAGGAGGCAGGATCTCTCAGAGTTACAGCGTGAACATGGTTAAGTGATGAGGCATCTAACAGGTGAAGAGCAAGACTTTTTCTCTTCAAAATAGCTCCACTGTCAGAGATGCATTCGCAAGAAAAACACAGTTACAGGTGGTCTCAGTTTTGTTATTGTTATGGTTTGTGGTTTTAAATGTTCTAGTTTTACACCACACCATGAATTTTCACTAAAACTAATCCAGTCTTGCCTAAACCTAACCAAGCAGTTTTGTTGCTTAAATTTGGGCACTCTTTTTTGTTTTTGTTTTGCTTTTGTTTTTTTTTTTTAAATCCAACCAAACAATTACTGAGAGTAAAAGGAAAGCATTCGTCTCACATGGAGTTAAGGGAAACTGAAACTGCTGTGTCTATGTTGCCTTATCAGGTTGGTTTTCATTGGCATCTTTGAACCTGAACATAATCCACAAAGGAACAAAAAAAAATTAGATCTGGGAGAACAAAATGTTTTGCAGGATCTGTCGTAAAGATAAATAAGTAGTGGAAATTAAAGACTGTCTTTGGTCCCTGATTTGTGAACCCTTTAATTTGATTGCATATTCATGAATAAATCCTCAAGACTGAAAGTGTAAATCTTGATGCAGTCACAGCCCTTATGAGAAGGCTCATGAGCATTTCTGCTCAGAGAAAACAAACAAGGACAGGCAAATATGTATTCAAATTCATGCCCTTATTGGAGGTGCTGTAATAGCATGGATATATCAAAGCTTATAAATTATATGCATTAATAATCCACTTCCTATATTATGACTCATTGTAATTTCTCTCTCTTATTTCAGCCTGGGCTGTTGGAGCCCACCTCCACACTGGTGAGGGTGCCAAAGAGTGCCAGCACCCTGGGTATTGCCATTGAGGGAGGAGCCAACACTCGCCAACCTCTGCCGCGAATTGTCACAATACAGGTGAGTCACAAACAAAATGAAGTGTTTTTTGGACAACTCCGCTGCCCCCCTGAGCCCAGTTTACTTTTACTTAACATGCAGACAGGCAGTCAGCAAGGTGGGATTTGACACCCTTGTAGACATTATTTGGCATTATTCACAATGAAGATGAACTCCCACTGAGGTTTCTGCTAATTTTGTCCTTGATTGGAATATTAGAGGACCACAATTGCACTTGATAGCCCTCTGATGCATGGATTATGTAATAAATAAATAAATCATAAGTGTTTTGTTTTTATTAAAGCATGAAAATTAACTTTTTTTCACAGATTTGATTTTTTTTTTCAGGGTTATATAGGCGTCCACTGCATTAAACTACATGTACCTGAGCTCTTCAAAAAATACAATATGAACTTAATGTAAAATTTATTAAATGATATTTTATGTTAAATCTGTGAATAATTAGCTTTTTATGCTTAGAAATCATTTAAACATATTTTCAAGCGTTTTAACATTGCATTGACCTCTTGCTTAGGCTTGAATGGGAAAACAAACCTTACTTATATCTTATCTTTAGGCTTATACCTTAGCTAAGGTTATTTTTTTAAATATCTAACAAGAGAGACATTATTGTGAATACCCATGCTTATTTATGGATTTGGGATTGGTATTACCATGTCTTTATAGTGGGAATATACGTTTTCAGCAAAAAGAACAGACAGAAGTCAGATTCTTACCCTCACCCTAAAAGAAAATCCACTTGATGTCTTCCTTCAATATTTACTTTCCAGTCTTCTAGAAAAGGAAACACATCTCCATCAAAGTCCATGTCTTGGAATTTCCAGACATTTTTGCAGACTCGAGTGCAGCCATGTACCACGTTCACATCTCCACAGCTCCCTGATCCGGCTGATCTCCCTTTGCATCCTGACCCTCATCATCATGACAATCTGAGTCCTGACTGGCTGTATTGTCAACATCCTCATCTCCTATGTCTCCATTATTCTGTGGCAGCCAGTCATCACTCTTGTCACCATAGTCATCATCACTGGAGATGGAGGGAATTTCTGGACTATTTTATAGACTTTTTTTTTTGCTCTACTCACAATCTGTGGAATATGTGAAAATGATCATTTTTACATACAAACTGCAGCTAATCTGCACAGGACTTTATTTTTAAATGAATACTCTATGTAATATATCAAAAATACACTGATTTGGAACCAAATTAGTCACTAAAAAAGGTGAAGCAATTATATTGACTTGTCAGTAATATATGTGATGATGCATGATCTCCACTTCACTGAGCACATGGTCACCATATTTTGTTACTTATTTGAAATTTTAAAAAATAAATACAATTACACTATTACTTAGTGTAATTACGTACTATATTTTAGTCCATTTTTAGCTCAAGGGTTGCTCAGAAGGACTGGGAGGTTGTTTTAACAAGTGTGGCTCTGTGACATCCATCTTGGGTTCAGAGGAAATGAACTTGCAGTTACAACGACTGACCACTGAATGAAGCTCAATGGAGAGGAGCAGTAGAGAGCACTCTAGTGGTTGATCTCCATAGAAACCTTTGCATTTAAACAAAACACTTTTGAATAGCTGTCCACTGCACTGACCACTAGCGCCTTGACTGGTTGATGATTGTGTAATAATTCAGGTAGTGTAGTATGTAATGCCTCTTTATATAAAAGCTAAACTAGACTCTGCTCAAATGTCATACTGTTTAATTCAGTCTTGCTGCTTAATAGAGTCTCTGTTACAAATGAAGTAGAACATTTTCAATTACAGCATGTCTGTACTTTACAACCAAGAAAATGAGACCTTCTAGCTGGGTAGAATGGAGTCCAAATATTGGAAGCCTATGAAGAAATGACAGGTTAGACAGCGCTGATGCAAGATATGACTGAGTCTGTGTGTGCACATATCTGTCTTCCACAGTAATTTGCAAGCCAACAAAACCTGCACTGGCATAGAGTATCTGCACCACTGATCATTATCAAAACACACTGGGGAGTTCCAATTTTAGTATCAGAGCAGTGACCAGCTACTACAGTCCACATCCCATTCAAAAGCTGTCTCTCAGCCTCCCACTCCAACGGAGGTGGTGATTGAAATTTAAAAAGCCTGGCTGATTGCGAAGGGATGGATAAAAGGTTTTGAAAATCAGCACATTCAAAATCAAACAGGGCATTGGTGCAAAGGACAGCGACCGGGAAAAAAAGGATGCAAAAAAAGTAAGAGCGGCAATAATAAGGCCAGGAGGGATAAAAGGGTTTTATACAGACGAGAAAGTGGGAGTTTGGTGTTGTGGATGGATGTATTATTTTGCTGTAGGGTGGGTGTATTTTGAGGAATGTACAGCTATTGTGGGAAGACTTGCAGGACCGCTGATGTTGCTATCAGTGCCTGTGATACAAATCCCCAAACAAATGAAGGAATATGGGACATGATGTTTCTTTCCTTTTAAAATCATTCATTCGATGTGTGTTTATGCTTGACTACGTTTTTTGTTGTTTTGATAGTAGCATATTCCTCTGTAGGCAAGAGTCCTCAGTAAGAAATAACAAGGCACCTGCTGCATAATGAACAGACAAATCTGAAAGCTTTGAAAGCAATAGATATAACACATTCAATAAAAGTACTCACTGGTGTCACGAGATACTGTAGCAGCTTTTTCTCTCTTTTTTAATTTGTTTTTTTTTTTTTTCCCAAAGGAATTGTCTGACAGAGATAATGCTTCTTGTCGCTCATCTTTCTGGAACAATACATGAATCACAAATATTGAAATAAGCTTTTGAAAGAAATGAGAAATGGTGTCTTGTCACCTTTCAAGACAGCTGTCTATGCATGGATTCTCTTGTCCTGCTGATATGGCTGTTTCCTCATTGTGTTGCTGTTTTTTGGGGTAAAAACATGAGGAGACCCAGTTTAGTCATCTTAAACATAGTTAAGAACCATCTTCTAAGCTCATATTTAATGAAGATTTCAATTATTTAAGCAGATCGGTTTTTTTCTATCAGTTTCATTTTAGTTAGAATGACTTTTTTCTGTATTAAATTGCTGCTTTTCATTATTTATTATTACAAAAACTTCATTCTTGACAAAGCCACAGGCTATATGATAGCCTACCAGCATCTCTAACCAACAACACTGTGTGTAGTTTCACAGGTGCTCAGAGATGTTAATAACATAGAAGCCTTGTGGTCACTTGCTGTGGAAGAGGAAGCCGAGTCTCTGCACATCCAGGTCTCAAGGTGGAGAAGGGAAGCTGTTATTAGGCCCCTGAGCAAGGCACACATTTACAGTGCTTCTTACCGCCACATCCAAACATTAGAATAATAAGCTTGCTGTGGAAAGAAGAAAAGGTAGACACTGAAAGACTATAGCTTCTTAAAACTGAGACCTGAAAGGAGCACTTTTTCACTGTGTTTCTGTTTTGCATTTTTATGTCTGGCGTTTGTTTGTGATTTCACATCTCAGCGTAGCCTGGCCAGCCGTAGCCATTCACGCTGGGACAGAACTTACTGCACCATTTGCAACAGGATGAGGGTGGGTTTTTATATGATGGCTCATGCAGGAGTGTCCAAGAGCCTCAAAGCAACTAAGATGGCCACAGAACCGCTATTAATGTCCCTTATTAACATGCTTTTACCACAGGTTCCTTCATCACAGGCTTTATCTCTCAGATTGGTCGTTTGCCTGTCCAGTGGCGTCCAGAGGTAGTTTCTTCCATGCTTTCTGGCACTGCCCTTTACACTTAAGAGTAGACCCACAAGAGCCAGAATAATTCTTTGTGTCAAAGAGTAAACGAATGAGCTGGCTTGTCTAATCTAAACAGTTTGGTCTGGTTAAAACCAAATTACTGCTCATTTACTTATAAATTCCCTAACTTCATTTTGTTTTTGGGGAGTGGTTAATAACCCATTTTTCTGTCATTTGAACCCCCAGAATACATATTTATTTCTGCTTTGCCCGACTTTAATTTTGTCTTCGACTGTTCACTGAGTATCCACTCTGTCCTTGGAGGCCAGTGGTGACATCACTTCAAAGCAAGTACCTGTACAGTACATTCCTTGTGCACTTTCGGAAACCAGCACATTGGAGTCATATTATACCAATCCACTGGCGTCTGTATTTCTTATCTCTCATGACCTCGAGGGCTCCCGTCTCCGGTCACCTCAATCTTGACTTCTAAGAATGAAAAAATAATGCTGCTGCCCCTGACCATCCGGCTAGCGGTTATCTGTCCCCGTAGCAACTCCAGCAGCAGCAGGTCTTTATCACTACCATCCTTCCAATATGACATCCAGTGTCTCCACTTGTTTGGAGTAATTTTTTCATCTAAATAACAGATGAGTGATGATGTAGTTCTTGAAGGATAACACAAAATATGTAGCCATGTTACATCTCTGGAAACAAATAAACTATTCTTCCTTTTCCCTCCCCTAGATGCACAGTCTCTTGAAGCATCAGTTTTCACCTGGAAGAACTGAGCTCAAGTCCTGAAGGAAACGTATTATATTTATTCCCTCTTTTTTCACTTTTCTTTGGCTAATGATGCACAGCAAAGCCACTTGGTGAGGTTTAGAAAATTAAAGACCTGGTTAAGTATACCAGCTACATATACCTCAGTCTGAAATAGTCATTTGCTCTCATAAATATCTGCTCACATTCAGCTCTGCCTCCACACTAACTCAATATGGCACGGCGTTACAGGTTTTCCAAAAAAACAAAAACGCAATCACTAGCAGAGACATCAATCACTTTCTGGAAGCATTGTCCTCATAGACTAATCTATTGCAGCTAGCTGACCACGCAGAGCCCGAGATGTTCTATTTCCATTCATCCTGCAGCAAAGTTGGTGATATTTTGTTGGACAATGTTGGATGAAGCACTGCAACTGTCACCCACAAATAATATGATGATGTAATAAGTTAAAACAAAAAAAATGTAAATGGTATATAAGGAGTGTTGACATTGTATGTAACTGAAAAAAATAAAATGGCAACATGTTTTCCTGATGGCTGAATTCAGAACTGATGATGTACTTTTAGTCGCATGGAGGAAAATATTATTTTGACCCAAGGGAAGCTTGCACTGGCATTTTATTCAATTCTGTTTTTGAATAAACATTTATGGGAACAGATGACATTGGATGATTGGAAGTAACACATTAGCACAGCCAATCTAGATCCAGTATTTAACAAAATGGAAATAGCTATGTTGATCCACATAGAAAACATGGCATTTTCACAATAAAAGCCCAAGATTTGTAGAGCTGCACATATCCATCAAATTAGTTCTTTACACAGATGCAGCTTAAGTTTTCATTCATTCTGTCCTTCTCTATTTCTGTCATCATGACTGCTTTCCATGTCTTGCTAGAGTCCATTCGGCCATAAACATTTAAAATGGTGAGTGAGAGGAGGATGGAAGATGAAAATCAACAGACCTTATTGCAAGATATTGCTAAGTGAAGACTCATTCTGCTTGACATTTTTATTGCACTTTTGTACTTTTTTCACTCCCAATTCTTAGGTTCTCTACTGTATTTTTATATTCACATATAGTCACGAGTTAAAAGTACATGTCATGGATTGAAAGTAAAGCCAGTGTGCAGTCTGCATTTTACTGAATACAAAGGTTAGGGTTAGAATTCAAAATCTGCATGGTTACAGTTTAAACAATTTTGTTATTTATGGATGTGATTTCCATCATGTCTGGTGGACTCTCCATCACTTAAGTTCTATCTCACTATTTTCAATCATGTTTTGCAACAGTACTGAATGTTGGACAGACATTCACACATGCATATGGATAAATGATCTTTTAGACAGTTTCCAGTGAAACTGAATCCAGTTATGCTCAGCTTCCTCACCCACAAGTCTTGAAATCCTCATCCAAGTTTTGCAGGTTTGTGGCAATGTGGGAAGGAGGGCGTAAACTCTCATAAGTGCCGTTCAAGTGCCTACTGTATTTTGCATTTCAACAAACATACTCCTTTCATTCACTGGCACTGACTGTCAGTAACTGACATGAATTATGGAAGTGGAAAATGTCCAAGGTGAGCGTAGAATCAAAGCAATTTCCACAAAAACTGCGCTAAGTACCCTTGACTGCAATTGATAATGTAAATGGTGCCTTTGATCTCCACATCCCACTGAAGAGCAGGGAAAAAATCACTCATACCTTTATCACTTGTAGCTATTTTGGTGAAGTGCAGATAAATATTAATGAAACGTTATTTTTTAAAATCAGTTTTGAGGAAGTGAAGCAGCTGTTTCTGAAACAGTTGAGGTTTCACTGCCAAGAGCCTGCAGGATTGAAAGTGTGCAGAACATAAGTGTTAGTAGTATTTATAAACTGTTTATAACAGAGGATGACCACCTGTAACTAGAAATCCATTGTTGCCATCTGCTTACAGTGAGGATTTCTTTCTACATGGCATATTTTGTCTTCTTCACTGATCCCGACTCATGGATAAAGAAGGCCGTTGTGTACATGACTACAAGTTCAACTTCTTCAAAAGAGAAGTTTGGCTTTCAGCAGGGCACCTTCTGCAACTACAACAAGCACACTGGTTCTATTTTAATGAATAATTTTCTTTTCCTCCACTGTGTACCATTTTTCAACTAAAACCCCACTGTATGCTGTCCATCAAAGTGGCAGAGTATTGCCTTAAGAAGTGGCATTATTTACTCTTCACCTCAGGAGCACCCTCCAAATGGATTCAAAGGGGTGCCGACTTGACTTTCAGGGAAAGGAAACAACGCGTACTGCTAAATCAGGTGTATAGGAAAGGTGGTCAGTTACCGCATTGAAATTCTGGGCCAAAGACCGCTTCAATGAGAGTGCTGAGTGTGCTGGCCTATTGTCCTAATGAAGGACAAAACCTTCTCCCACAGCTTTGGTCCTTTGTTTCAAAGTTATGGTAAAAGCTTCCAACAACAGCGTTTGCAGGCTGGATTGAGGTGAAGGATGACGACGGGGAAGGATTCTCAGAAGGAGTCCGGTAGAAGCCAGAATTAATAAACCGTGGTATTCTCAGCAGGCTACCTGTATGAATATGTCAGAGCTGGCTGATAATTTATTTCATTTTATGATAGACTTTTAAACTTGAACGATATTGACATGCATTAAACATTTAAATACATCTATTAAAAATGTCATAAACTTGAAAATGGCAGAGACTGTGGGACATTTTCTTCAAGATTCTTGTGCACTGCTGATTTTTTTTTTTTTTTTTTTAAAAAGGTTTTACCTTATAAGGATTTTTTAAAAATCTGCTTCTGCTGAAAATGGGGGGGAAAGAGATATTTTTACTTTAGGATTAAATTATTAAAAAGAGACAGTTTAAGAAAAGAAATGAAAACAAGGATGTTTTAAAATGCTGCTGTTTTAAACCAGTTATGTTGCAATCTGTTAATCAGTTTATTCAATCAAAAAATGTTTGAGGTTTTTTTTTTCTTCTTCTTCTTTCTAGTGAAATTAAGGACCTTTTATGGGTTTTGCCTCTGTTCTCAGACTCCTCTTTTTTCTCTGTGTCTCTGCCAGAGGGGGGGTTCGGCTCATAACTGCGGCCAGCTGAAGGTGGGTCAGGTCATCTTGGAGGTGAACGGGGTTTCCCTGAGGGGCCGGGAGCACAGGGACGCTGCACGCCTCATTGCTGAGGCCTTCAAGACCAAAGAGAGGGACTACGTGGACTTCTTGGTGACTGAGTTCAATGTGGCTCTATAGCTGTGAGCAGGTGGGCAGAGTACCATAACTGAAGTTCCACCCAGAGGCGAAGAGTCCAAGGAGATAACGGGGAGACATCCAAGCATCTATTCAATTCAAATGGCACAACTCGTAGACAAACCAAACCAAACCACCACCTGATGTCTGAGCCCTTCTTCTGCGTCATGACCCCTCCTCGAGCCTGATACACCTGATATTTTAATCACAAGGCAGTACTTCGTCCAGGATTCTCCTCAACGTGTTACCTCCCCACTGTGACACCTGATGCACTACAGTGGAAGCCAGTGAAGTTTCACTTTTTGTTTGCAATTTCAGTGTTAAAGTTATGGATTTGCAGCTGTTTGAAATCCAGTGAATCTCCTAATAGCACTGTTCCACGCCCAGTTTGATGTAATTATTTTTGCTTCTGTCGGAGAGACGAACTGTACAGCTAAGTCTGACTGGAGCTTGACTTTACAAGTTTGGATTTGTACTGTATGTAAAAATGGACAAATGTAGATACAGATGGATATATACTGTACACATGAAAATACTCCTAAATGAATTAAAATCCTGTAACTGCTGTTGTGTCATTATTATGAAAAGCTTGGCAATGCTGGGTTTAAAGCAATCCTGCTTGTGGATTATCATTCCTTCACAGAAGAGATGAAGTCATGTCAGGCTGTCATAAAAACACATAACATGCTCTTATTTGTTTTATCAATTTCACTCAGAAAAGATTTGAACATTTATGGGAATTCAATAGGTATCAGTCAAAAATGAGTCACTTTGTACTCCTTTCTTTACCTGAGTTTCAAGATTCATCTGATTATTTGGCCCAGTTAAGACAAAAAAAAAAAAAAATCATTCCACTCACAAAAAAGGAAAAAGATGCATGACAAGGTTTTCGGTTTGTTTTTGTTTGTTTTTCACTTGTCATTTCATTTGAGAGAATACCATCACACAAAGTCAACACATTCAGAAATCCTGTTTATGTGAGAAGTTAACAAATGTGCACCCATAACAAAACTATAACGGTTTTTGGATCACTTGCAAGACCAGGTAACGATCAGGTTAGAACATTAAGTTTGATTTAATCACCTTATTCATTTCCCGTACCGATTCAGTCCTGTCAAGTACCAGTACTAGTCTGTCCCACCTGTCATCAGGTAAGATGTAGAGCAAACTGATTATCTCATCTGTGTTTATTTGTCACAGACTCACTATTTAGTTGCTCATAGATGTCATCATCAAAGTACTTTGTTATGAATAACTTCCAAATAGCTACCGTGATTAAATGTAGCTCATTCTGAAAAGTTGGGTCAACATTGTTTAAAGCAACCTGTGAGTCTCTGCAGGCAAGCCTGCATGGTTTCCTAAAGTAATAATAATTGGGTACATTTTCACCATATTAGTGGTAATTTCCTCTGATGGTGTATAACATATACTTTCCCAGAAGGTTGCAGTAAAAAAAAAAAAAATTGTTATTTTATTATAGTAGCAAAGTCGTCTAATTCATGGGCTATCAATTCTATTCAGAATTTAGACAAATAATATAACATTTTTGATAAACCACTGTAAGAATCACTTTTTTTTTTATTAATTCGGAAGAACAACAAATAAAAAACTTTAGCTTTTAATCATCTTCAACAGGAAATGTGTTGTAATAATTTTGTATAGGCAATGTAGTAAAAACAGTGACAACAGCAATGCTGAATCACATTTATGCATCATTAATTTTTGAATCCCATGAACGTAGGTAGAACATTTAAATCCTGCAGGAATGATAAATGTTTGGCACCAAAAATGGGAGTTTCATTTCCTAAAAACCATAATGATTATTATATTTAATTACTAAACCCGTTACTGTCATCTGTTTTACATCACTCACACTCAGACTGAAGGTCGTTATGCTCCAACGTATCATGTTTTTTTATGCGACTAACTTCTGAACGTGCAGCATTTCGACCCATGAGGGGAGTAACAGCACGCCTAGAAACTGACACTGTCCAAGATTTTTCAGTACACAAATTCATGCATGGAATGAGTGTGCAAGCAAGCTCACATCTTATCTATTTATAGAAAAGCAATTAAGAGATAAGCAAGGAGGTAGAGCAAGAGATGAGAGAGAGTGACAGGGAGAGAGTGACATAAAGAGAGTAAGAGATGTGATTGTTGTGGAGGTGCTCTGCTTCATCTCGGGGAGAGGGAGAGCGCGGAGGGTATGAACAACAAACATCATCACATTAAGCTGCATCTGGAAATGTGAAGTAATTAGAGTAATTAATGAACTATTCTGTGAGAAATGCCATGTTCTGAAAGTGTTTTGTGCAAGTTGTGTGTATCAGTCCGCAGTTATTAGAAAAGGGGAATAGATGGTCGAAACAAACAGACAATACATCATCTTGTCAAATCTAAATGTCATCAAAAAGGAGGCAGTGGCTTAGTGGTCTGGGATTTTTGAGGAATGCTGAGAGTGTGGCTCTGAGAGAAATTGCCATCGAAGATGTCTCAACCACTCTGGTGACCACTGAGAGAGGAAAGCACCACGTGTTTATTTTTAGAGCCTATCCCTGCTGCAGTATTTTCAGAAAATGCCAGCTTTTGATGAATGGAAAACAATAGGTTTGTAATAATAGGGTCCTAATACATGACAGAAAGAACCTTTTAACATTCAAAAACCTGATTTGGCTTTTATTTTGCCTAACATAGGCCTACTTCCGAAAGTCATTTTTTACTTTGATGGAAAAGTTATCAGAAGATCTTTTTTACTATTTGATTTTATTCTAACCAGAATAGTGTAGATGGAGTCCACCAGAAACAGACATGTACATTATTTTCTTCTAATAAACTGTAGTTTAATCTTCTTTTATCTCTTCACCAACTCTGTCATTACCTTTGACAAGCTGTGAAGCTGCTTTCATCCTTTTTTTTCTTGGATCAGTTGCTTATTTTCGGTGCTGGCAAGTCAGTGTTTGCCAGCTTTAAGAGAGTATGTCTGAAGGAAACTACCGCATTTGAAAATGGTGTTCTTGATGAGAGTCGCTGATGCTAGATTGTGAAAAAAAAAATCGTTTTAAATTTGTAAATTTAAGACAAAATCAAGTCAAATCAAAAACATTTTTAATAAAGAAGGTAGTTTTGACATAATAGCCCAGCAAGTCATCTGTAATATATGTATTTTTATAGAAAGGTGAATTTGGACCTTGAGTGTGTTATAGTGAAAAAATTCGATGTACCGTCAGGGCTGAACCTGTCTCCTAAACATGCATCCACTTATTGCATGATTACACAACCAACTGTGAGGGAGTCACAAGGGGAAAATCCATCCAACACATAATAATCATTTTTAAAATCATCTTCATTGGCCAGTGGGCCAAAGGATTTCCAGTAGTGGAGGCCATCCCTTTGCTGCTTCATGAATGATGTCAGAAACATACTGCACAAGATGCACAACGTGGTTTCCAAAGATATGTGTGCCTCTGAAGATATGCCTAAAGAAGAGTGAATTTCCTGTTGGAAGTAGCCTTGACCAGTAGGTGGCAGGATGTGAGAAATTACAGCAACAACAGTCATCAAACTGGAGCTCAAAGCCAAAACCCACACTGCATCTGAAATAACATAACATTTGCAGCCACGAGAGGTGTGTGGTCACGAGCCAAACTCCAGGCAGGGGAAGCAGGACAAGCAGAAATCTGTGTGTTTTTGCAGCATCAAATCATTAAGAACTTGTGTAGCGTAACAGCAAAATGTGGTCTCAATCTGAAAGGCCCCTGTAAAGTTTACACATTAACAGCAAGTTTTCATTTTAACTTTGACTAAGGGACCAGTGCAATATGTTGTATGTCTGTACGATTCTGTGAGTTTTTTTAGTTTTCTAGTTTTTAGTTAGTAGTACATATCTATTTATTCTATTTTTTACATTTTTTTAAGCATACTTATTTTCCTATCTATCTATCTATCTATCTATCTATCTATCTATCTATCTATCTATCTATCTATCTATCTATCTATCTATCT
>JAOWBL010000004.1:13988901-14102293 GCA_028564865.1 Zenarchopterus dispar
CTATCTATCTATCTATCTATCTATCTATCTATCTATCTATCTATCTATCTATCTATCTATCTATCTATCTATCATCTTCACATCCTGTATAACGGTTGTTACAGGTCTTGGCCTGACCAGGTAATAAGGCAGCAGGCAGAACTCACAAAAAGCATCAAAATTTTGTTAAACAAGAAGGCAAAATCCCAGCAGAAGCCTTTTGTCCATTTTGTTCCAGCTGTACAATAAGTGCTAACCTTCACTGGGCAGAATGTCAGTCTTGGCCAGAAGTAATGAGTGGTTAATGAGAGCAGACCTGGACAAGCAGCTCCGTTTCCCCTCAGACATCAGCACCACACTGACAGGCTGCTCATGTCCGCCCAGCTGGCGGCTCCTGGGGAGGCAAATGAAAAAACGAAGCTGAACCGGCAGCAGAATTCCTGCATGATAATTAGAGAGCAACAGTCAGTTCATTTGAGGCCTAGTGATGGAGAGTCTCATTCACTGGTTTTCAGACAGATATGAATGTCATCAAAAGTTAATTAAAAGAAAACAACAAAGATGCGATCTCTTTGAGGAGGCACGAGAGCCACATGGTGTCGTCGCCTTCTTATCAGAATCCAGGATCAGCTGAGAAACGTCCTGGGAGACAGGTGTTACTACAATAATGTGAAGACTGGAGAGATGACATAATCTGAAAACAGAGAGAAGATAAAGAAATGATGATGCAGATAAATACTGAGTACGTTCCCTCAGGAATTACTCTTGGTAAAGAGTCGCAAAAATGGTGCTACTATCAGATAAAAGAAAGAAAAAAAGAAATGTTGAGGGAAGGAATGAGAGTATATAGGTTGTCAAACACAGTATTGATAAAAGTATTTAAGTGTGCATATGCTCTTTATTTGATAGCATTATTGTTTGAACAGAGAAACACATTTCAGAACTGAGCTCTTGGATTTTATCAAAGTCAAATAAACCAAAAGGTTTTGAGTCACCTTGAAATAAATGGAGAGGTTTCTGCAACAGATAAATATATCTGCAGTACTACTACAGTTATCAAGCTCCCCTAAACAAGACAGTGATCTCCAACTCCATCCTTCTGCTAATTGTACCCTTACATAGGTAAAATGTACAATCTCATATCAAAAGGTTAGGACATTATATAACATGTATTGAAAAACTTCAGTGACCTAAACCCTGTGATGGCAAGGGTTGCATCAATGCTTAATTCTGCATGCATTACAAAAGCACGAGGAAGAAGAGGGTACCAACGTTGGACCTGCCTGCATTCTGATCTCCAAGGAACAATGTGTGGAGAATATTGAACTGGAAGATACTGTATAACACATTTACACTGTGACCGACCTTAGTGTGTATTTGAAATAAATGGAAGGATATAAATGATGGCAGAAAATGTATTAATGTTGTGAGAAGAAATATCAGTATAATAAAGTAGTCAAAGATTTAATAAATGGATAAAGTTCAGCAGGAAGTGAGGCAGACATTATTTTATTGAAGTATCACTCACTTGTTTCAACACATACATCTACAAAATCATTGCTCCTCATCATAAAGACTTTTCCTGACCCAACTTTCTAATAATTTCATCTGGTAGATACATGTTGATAGTGACTCAGCCCTCTTTGGCCTGATATGAAAGGATCAGCCAGGAGAGATGATGGAAAGAAATGATTGTGGCAGCTGACAGTCTCATTAATCAGATGCAGACAGATAGGTGCTGGCCTTGGCTCCGGTATGAGACGCCGCAGCCCATACAATGAGTCACTGTTGGTGCTGTAGGAGCGCACCGCAGTTTGCCCCTCCCACCATAAACTATAGCATCTCTGCAAATGTCAGACTCAAAAAGCAGCCATCAGCGCTTGTTGACTTGATCAGTGTTGTTTATTTGCTTCACTGAGTGTTTTACTTGTGCTCCGCTGGCCCTCGGTCTTGTAGGTGTTTATCTTCTCATCCTGTGATGCTCTTCAGGTGCATCCACTTCTTCTCCTGTCTTTTGGTCAGTCTGTCTTTAGGTCTAATTCCCGCACGTGTTAATGAAGAGTGCTGATTTTTATTCATGAAGTTTATTTAAATTAAGAAAAAAAAAAAGAAAAAGGTTGCACTCACAGAAATATTTAGACCTAATTTTAAGATTTATGTATTTCAATTACATATGAAATTTCCATCCATTTGAATTTCATAGATTTAACATAAATAGGCTAACAAATTTAATGTGGTTCATATTTGTCAATCAAATGTAAATGGAACAATTAAGAATGAAATGTATAAAATAATACCAACATGTTTTGAATGCATGAAGACAGATTTATGTGTGTATCATTATTACATAAATTTACCATATACTTAAAATCAATGTACTGTGTATTCAATATATGCACTGGTTCTTTAGTATTTGAAACAAATTAGATTTACTCATTATAAAATGATGGGAAATAAAATTTTCAAATAAAATACCTAAATCTTGGAATTATGCCTAAATAGTTCTGTGAGTGAGGGAGCTTTCCACCTGCTATATGTCAGTTGTTTTTCCTGTATAACCAAAAGTGTGCAGACAGCTTTGTGTCTTCATCATGTTGTTCTTGAGTTGGTTTTCAAGGAGGATCCACTCCACTAATGTTTCCATGCTCTTGTGAATAAATGCGAACAAATGGCCTCAGTTGTGCAAATCACTCTTCTGCTTGATTAACAGCTGCTCTGGCTCGGATTGTGTCCGGTACTGGAAATTTTATCTCATTTATGAGCAAAGAGTTTTTAGTCTTTGATTTTTTTATTTGATACAGAACTGAAAGTATGTCACAATTCAAAACTTAGTTTAAAGAAGAGTTAATACTGACTCTGCATGATATTATCTGATGCAAAACTTATTTTTAGCAACTTCCTTTCCAAGCCTCTTTTATTTTCTTCTTTTTGACTCTTCATCAGTTGATTTTGTTCAGAAACCCTATTTTTTTGATACATTTTAAAGTCCTTTTACATTGCCAAAGCAAGGATACCGAAGCCATTTAAAAAAAATACTGAAAGAACAGCTTTCATATTTGAAAATATTGTAGGCCACTGAAAAGTATTCATCTTTTCCAGGGTCAGACTCATGCTCAAGGACCTTCATGCATTGGCAAAATGGCAAGCTACTTTCTACACAGGCAACAAATCCAATCCTGTCTCCACTTTAAATTCATGAGTGGTTAAAGACATAAAACTCCCTGGCAACTGATGATGATCTCCACCGTAGAAACGGAGATTGATTATTATTTTTACATGACCATAAGGGAAAAGAGCATTTGTCAAGGTTGTGCTCTGTGCTTTGAGCAATGTCAACTTCTTTAAAGGAAAATCTGATTTTCCTTTTGATTTTTTTCAATGCAAGTACACCCAGGTCTATTTGAATTATTTTGTTAAAATGATGGATGGACTTTCAAATGTGACATTATTTTTAGTGATCTGCAGAACAAAGTTCTGCTTAACTTAATTTGCATCTAGTAGTATTAGGCCGTTGTGCTGTCGTTACTGAAAAGAGTGTTAGATGTTTTGACCTGACCGTGAAAAATAGCAATGTACTGACATTCTGTTTTGCACATGAGTAAGGGTTAAACTAATAAATACAGGAGATAAAGGTGACGGGGGTTCTTCTGACAGACAGATTGGGAAATGGTGTCCTCTTGTGGTCTTATTTGTAAACTACATCCTATTCCTAAACCTAGCCCCGCCCCTGAGCAGAACAATAACCAATCACCATTCAGGTTTCTTGGCTTCAAGGGTTTGTTAATATGTATTTTTAAGTCCTTAGTTTTATCTTCCAGGTACTAAGACTCTGAGCATACTCCACAAATTCAATTAGTGTTTAAGAAAAAAAGTTATATAAGGTTCATTTTGCATCCAAAATGACTCTTAAAACAACGAAAAGCTGTGTGCATAAGTAGAAGCTTGAAAGAAATGCCTGAAATACTAAACTCAGGTCTAAAACTGTTCTACCTCGAGTAACTAGTTTGCTAAATCTGTGCAAAACAACTGACTCAGAATTACACTCACAAGTCATTAGGAATGCTGACATTGTTTGAAAGTTAACTCCACATCATAGTTTCTAAAATAAGACACTTGACAATTAAATGCCGGAATGGGAGACGTAGGCGTTTGCTTAACATGTAAGTGAGGAACGAGTGGCGTTGACTAACTTTTGAACTGCCACTAGCAGTTACTTAGCGTCCAGTTAACCACCTTTTAAAACTGACGTCACTTTGACAAACTAAAGCTGGTAAACATGAGTCACTTAATAAACTCAAAAGGCCCGCGGTGTTTTGGGAGCTTTGTTTGCCGTCGGTGGTTTGTTGTGGTTCGAGTACCATGGTGACACACAGGGGTGGCTCTATTCCAGTTTGGCTGTTTTCAAGGCAACGGCCCCCTGCAGGAAAAGCTGCCCCTGATACAGAATCTGCAGTCACCTTCTGTCCTCAAGTCAACGCATTTGTGCACATTTTATTAGGTAAGATGCACTGCTCTTCATGTATGCCCTACAAAATAATTTGCGCGTTTTCATGTTAAAGACAGAAGTCTTTCGTTTCTCCAGTTTTTGTAGTGTTGAGCAAATCTGCATAACTTTAAATCAGTTGAGCTCCGTGTTGCAAAGCTCAAAGTGTTTTATAAAGCTTTCACTGATTAAATATTTTTAAAAGTGTTAATCCTTTGCTTTTTCCTTTTAATCCCAGCATTGCTTGTATGTGTGGATCAGTCCTTTGGAGCCTGGTTTCTTTACATTGTTACCAGGCAACCAGAATACACTTTCACTGAAATGTTGCTGGAAACAACAAGAGTTTGTTTGATAAATTGCATAGATAGTCTATTTCTTATTGACTTTGCTGTCTGGTTTCGCTTAATCAATTCTCTAACCATTTGTGGGGCTGTCTGTCTTGTTCTCAGTCCCTTTTGCATAATACATCATGTATCCTCAGCTCTCCTTGTGACCCTTAAGGAGATTAGCTGTCATATCTCATTCACTAAACAGATTGTTCTGGCTGTCTGTCTCCTGCTACACCTCTGCGGGCCGCTCAAGATTCATGCGGTGTCCCCTGTTGACCAAGCTCACTGAACTTGGTGACAGCTTTTTGTGGAAAAGTCAAGGATGCCTTCTTTTCTCCTGTCTCCTCTGCCCCTTTTTTCACCTCCTTCTGTCGTATGTTTCTTTCTTGTTCTTCAGCCTAAGCCTCACCTGTCCATACTGGATGCAGTATGACTTAGCGAACAGAGCCCTGCCATCCTTGTGTTGTCAGGATCTGGGCTACTTTCATGTTTGGGTATGTTCTCTTAATACCTGTTTACAATCAGTGAAGCACCCCCCACCTCCCACCCCCAAAAGGGATTTAGAGCAGCTTAATCTCCTCCAACACTCCATATGGCCACTGAGATAAATCTGTAGTTCTTCTGGGATTGAGCAAGGAGTGTGAGCCAGAGGAACAGGTAAGGTGTTTCTGTGCTTTAAGATGTAGATGGGTTTCAGGCCTGCAAATATTACTGGTGATTTGCTCATCCAGAAAGGAAAAATCTCAGTTGGCAGTCACAAACTTGTAATAAACGTCTTTAACAAACACTCATTTTTGTTGTTTGTAAATTCCCGTTGATTGAGGAAAAATAACGGCGTACACTTTCATAATCCTGAGTTTTAATATGATCATGTGGGAAATGGACGCTGATGATTATAGCTTCGTTTGGATGTTAGCTGTGTGCTTCAACTGTTCCTATTTGCTAATATTGGCTCTGAACGATCCTTCTTATTTAGATAAATCCTTGTCACAGACATACAGGGGAATTCCCAGATCCTGACAAAATACTTAAATGGATTTGGGTGCGTCTGTAGTTATGTTCTGTCTGTAGTCATGACACGGGATGTCTCATCATTTAAGTTCAGAGTTTTGCATTTTGAGACACAAAGTGAACACTAGAAACTTTGCTGTCTTTGGGACTTCGAGGACCCCAGTCTGCCCTTTTTACTGGCCCGAATCCTCAATCTTCTTCTTCTCTTGGCAAAGGACTGCGATTCACTCCTAACATTGAACAGTATCCATCATTGATTTTTTTTTTTTTTTTTTTGGTGGTCAGTGCAGTTAAGTGCCTTGTCATCCCTGTTTAGGGGCCTGACTCTGCCAAATATCCTGGAATGAGAAATGCTTTCTGCCCCTAGTTTCCCACACACCCCTGTGATGAGGTCGCACAGAAACTTTACAACCATCTGTCCAAAACTGAAAAACTGTTGAACTTTGGAATAGCTTTGGTGCCATAAGAAGTACACTGTTGTTTGCTGCTCCACTGGTTAGTTTTTTTGAATTTGCAATTCGTCTCAAGGTGTGAAACAGAAACAGAGGAGAACAGGACTTTGTGAAGGATTTTTTTTTTTCTCTCGTGGAAAATATTTTACAAATTGGGTAATAATTGCACTAAGGTAAACAAGATTAAATTCTATATGTCAGTGAGTCTCTTCAAGTAGAGTATGTGCAGCTATAGTTTCTTTTAGTTTAAAGTTAGAAGTTTGAATTTCCAAATCTTCTTTTTTAATCATTCTTTGGTAGAGAGAATTGTTTCTGCTTGACCTTTTTTATTGAAATTGCTGGCTAAATTATAGAAATAATTCAGAAACTGTCTTAGTCCAGATGCAGCTGAACAAGCTCAAGTCATGATACCACCACCGTGTTTAAAAAATATAACTTTTTTTTGCGCTGAAATGCAGAGTTTTCCTTTTTTTTAAAAAAAAAAAAAAAAAGTTTTATTTTGGTGTCATTTGTTCACAGAACATTTTTATTGCAGCCGTTTGGGTGATTGGCTTCTCCATTTTTAACAAAGCTTCCTTGCACAAGCTCACATAATGATAGACATCTACAATCTTCATCTATTAATTCATTCATTCTTCATTAATACTTCTAGCTTTGCACAGGCTTTGCTTTTCGAAGTAGAGTCTTGAAGTTGTGCTAAAAATAATAAGCCTTGAGTTTTTTTGGTGAACTTGGAACTACAAGCTCCCCTTTCATTCGGACTGTTTTTATTGTTTGCCACATGCCCACCCATGAGTCTGACACTGTTGAGTTTCCATTTATGATCTGACTGGTGTTTGGTTATTCTGGGAACTAATATTTTAACTTTGAAATAAGCTACTTTACTAAAAATGCATTGAAAGTTTGTTGATGAATGTGAACCTAAACAAAAAGCAGTTTTTGGAAGTTTGACAGACACTAAATGGATAGTTGAAGTATCCAGTGGGCCTGTGCTATACTTCTTGTGTAAATTGCAGTTGTTTGAAATTGGTGTGTTTCTTAAAATTGCATTTAAAAGACGATAGTTTCTCAGTATTTCTGAGAAATTCCCTTTGAGCAGTGTGATTCATGTATTAAACCTGAAGACAACTTTAGACTTGAAACTCGTTTAAGCTTTAGCTGTTCAACTTAACTGTCATTTATGTTTTTTTTCTTTCTTTTTTTTTTTACTAAAGAACTGGTGCAGAAAGTGTGATCTTGACTGATAGGAATTCTGAAAAAAATAACACAGAATCTTTCTTTTCACTACAGTAGTTTCACTATACAAGTTGTTTCTTGTGTAGTGAAACTATCATCTCCATTAATCTTGCTCTTGTTTTCCAGGTCAAGCTTTTTGTCTGGTTAAAATAAAGACACAGTCTTCCTTAGCTCAGGATGGCTCCTTTTAAAAAAAATTGTTTTCACTGTAATTCCAGTATAATATTTATGCTGCTGTTAAAAACATTTGAAATGTTTACCATATATGTGACTATTTATCAACCTGTCCTTTGCACATATTAACATATTTATTTCTTCAAGAAGTCTCTTTGTTAGTTTGATGTATACTAAACAAACTGTGTTTTTCTGTTTTTCCAGTACTGCTTCCAGTGTCTCCAGTCCCCCAGTACTCAGGAGACATCTTTGAACCAATAGTTTTACAACTGGACTTTTACCAGCTTAATTTGTAAACGTCATCAGCCATGACTTTGGCTGTTGAAATTGGCAAGAAACTAAAAAAGACGCAGATGGTTCTCTTGCCTTGGTGACAGAAACCAAACTCAGAGACCTGAAGGAGGTTGAAGCTAGATGGGATCGAGGAGGAACAATTCGGCAGAGGTTCTGCCCTGGACTTTTACCCTAGTCTCACCCACGAGTACTGAGGTGTCCGAGGATCCTTGGGAGGATGAGGATGAAGAACAGGGTCAGGCAGAGAATGAGTTTGACAGGCAGATGGATGAGAATGGCATCATTGGGCTGCCATTGGAAACATGCGGTGATACACATCCTGAATGTAAACTACCTGGTTCTTCTTTGCACTTTACCCCAGAGGGAGAAGACCCCAGTGGATGTTTGGGAGATTTACAACTTGAGGATCTAAAATATGACCTGAGTGAACATTTGTATGGTACTGAACCAGATGGAGAAGCACAAGAACTGTCATCCTGTGAGTCTTTCTCCATGTTGTAATTTCTATGCTACAATGGTTCTCTTGTGATTTTCTTAAATCCATATTCCTGAAACCTAAACTTTTGTTTAAGGCCTCCAGCTTTTTGTTATCACATAATCCAGACATTGTTGTAATTTTTCCCAAAAAAATGTGTTCAGTACAGTCATAGAAAGTTGTGAATTTACCACTGATGAAACCGAATGATACAACATGTTAGAAAAGTCCTAGGCACCCCTAATCTTGTTCTTTGATCAAAATCTTAGTAATATCAATTTTTCCATTCTCTTTAACATACAAATGAAAAAACAAGTTATCTGAAATCTAAAAAAGAATGAAATTCTGATTAATATCACTGCAAATATCTGTGTGGGGGACAGTCCTTAAAGTGAGTTAAATCTGTGCGTTGCTCTGGAGTTCACAGCAAATAAAGATTTGTTTATACAGTTGTTTTCTCCTGAACATTGATTTGTTTTCTTGTGTGAAGACACTACACATTCAGTCAGTATGAGTAGTTCAGTGACTGATTTAGTAGAAAATGGCCAAACAAACCAATAAACTGCCCAACAAGTTCAGTGGCCTCTAATATACCTGTACTTTCTGTTTGTGTCTTACCGAAGATGCCTAAAAAATAAATATGGATAGACATTTAAACTTTGATAAAACAACAGGGCTATAGGTGCTTAAGGGTTTTGCACAGTGCTGAACATGAATTGTAATGATGGAAAACAAAAACCATGCTAGCAAACTGGTGTGAGCCATGAACACTAGATGATCCTCTGTATGATTGTTTGTTCAGTTCTTCAATAATTCTGGTGTTTTTCTCATTGTGGAATTGTAGGGGATTCAAGATCCAGTAGACAAGAGGTGGTGTGCTACAGGACAAAGCAAATGCCTGGTGTGCCACGGGACAAATGCATGATGAAGAAGCAGAAAGATGAAGAAGGGAAAGAGAGTGATGGAAATAGCAAGAATCATCAATTTGCTAGAAGATTAGAAAATATTGGCGCTACTAGTACTTTGGCTGACGGCTATATCAGCAATAGAGACGATGAAGAAAAGAGCTCAAAGAGTTCTTGTAGTGGTCACCTTCCAGGTGTGGAATCTTCAGGGGTCTCCAAGCATCACTGTCCAGAATCCCAGAAGACTGATTCAGTGGTCATGGCTTCCTCTTGGCCTCAGCTTTTTCATTTCACTGCAGAAGAATTGGCTTCTGCCCAAGGAATTGATGCAGAAACTTTTCCAGAAATGAGCTGCTCAGAGAGACTTCCTGAATCAAACTGCAACAGCTACTCAAGCTGGAATTCGAGTTCTCGCTGTGCAGGGATAAGGCTTCGAGCTTCTCCTCAGCCTGCAGCATCATTTTCTGAAGAATTCTTCATAAATCATTACAGCGGGTCAGGTAGTAGTCTTACGGAAGAATCCAGAAAATCAGACAAACATCACAATGGTACTCCATCACAAAGGGAAGCGAGGAAACACTCTCTTGAATCTATATCTTCAAGGACTTGTCCCCTCAGCACAGTTGAGACAGACACCTTGACATCCAAACAGCAGAGCAAAGTTTGTGACAAAGAACCAAGGACCCTCAAAGCTGGGAGTGACGGTCCCAAAGTGGATGGATCCAGGTGAGGCTCCTCCCCTAACAGTTTAATAGTTTCTTTTTTTTTCTATTTTCATACACAATTTCTTTTTATTTACAGAAAAGGATACCTGAGGTTTCACACACCAGACTTTTCCAGGGTAGAACCCAAGGTTTGCTTCCCCAAAGGTGGTTATAAACCTCCCAAGAGCAAACAGTCACTGAAGTCCCTGTCACCTGAGCTTCCATTAGTGTATAAATCCCCGGCTGATATTGTGAAAGAAGTCCTGCTTAACAACACCGATGGATCTTCTGCAGCATCAGACTGTAACAGAAAAGCAAACAATGCTACCAACTTCACTGTGCCCCTGGAGTTCAGATGCCGGCAGCAGGCCACAACACTGCTGGAACAGCTCCAGGTATGAATCACAACAGTGTTAATCATGTCTTTACAGAAATGACCAAAATCACCACAATGTTTTCTCATTCAAAACACATTTTAAAAGTTTGACAGTTTAATATAAACATGGTCTTACAGACTGGCAGGGTTTAGCAGACTTTGATGGATTAGCTCTCTAATGGATCTTTTTCATTGAACCTGGTCAGAGCAGAGATGGCCTCTGTGGCCTAGTTATTACAGAGGTGGGCTTGGGCATGGAGGACGCAGGTTCAATCCCCTGGGTTGGTAACAAGTAACCGTGGGACTCTGAGCAAGGCCCTTAACCCCCAACTGCTCCCCGGGCGCTGCAGCAGCCCACTGCCTCTAGTGTAACTAGTGATGGGTTAAAAGCAGAGGTCAAATTTCTGTGTTTCATGAGATGTATATTGACAAATATAAGATCATTATTATTATTGTTAAAAACACAACTTTAAAAAAAAACTATCTTTAGTCTTAGCCCAAAAGCTGAATGCGACAATGTGAAGAAGATTTTGCGTATGCAAATATGAACAAAAGTTTGTCTGCATGGGTAAACCAAGTAGGAACATCAGCCAGAAATGTCAACAAATCTCATGGGAATGGGAAGAAAAATGACACCACCAAGAAGAGCAGTTATCAGTGTACTTATCAGCGTGTCCTTGCAGTAGAAACTCTTTTAATAATATTTTGATAATGGCAAATCCCCTTATGCTGCTTTGCTGAACGTGGTCCACCTACCTTACCTCATAAAAATGAGAAAATTCCAGAAGTTAGTTACATTCATTTTAATTCAGTGATACTTATTCAATAATACTATAACTCCCCAATGGGGAAATTATAATAAGATAAATAATGTTTTAGCCAGGATCAAATCAAAGATTGAGGCTTTGATTCCTGCATAGAAGCGAGAAATTGACTAGATGTGTTGAACTGCCAAATTTCTTGGAACTTGATAGAAAGTTGCACGATAAACCTGTTAAATTTCAGTGACGAGCCAGATAATTTTTCTTAAAGCTACAAAATACAGTGATAGCGGTGATTCTGTGTATCATTCATTCTTGTTTATTTCTGTTTCAGAACCAAATAAAAAATGAACTAACGAAACTGCCCTTGACAAATGGATTGGTGCCTTTAACTAAATAATTTGCTACACAACCTTGTGAAGAACTCGTTTCAACAACAGAGGGTGTGATCTGACACTGATGTACCTTGGGTACCAAACAGCAGACCGACTACTTTCCCCACCTTAAATAGGCAGACAGTGACATGTTAAACTAAAGTTTGTCCTGTAATTAGCATTGAAACTGTCTTCAGTATTGCAGTCACATAATTATCAATCTTGTCTTTAGGTATCATCTATTTGTCCAAGCCAGTTTAATTAATCATCTTTATGATGGCATTGAACCACAGTTCAAGCTGTGCTTGCTGCTGAGATTGGGACAGAAGACAGGAAAGAAGGATGCACCAGCACAAATTGTGTCCATGTAGGGCCTATCAAAAAGCTTTCAGGAAGTTGTTGACAGATATCAACTAGTTTCTGGAGTTGCTGACATGGACGCACATAGACTGTATATTTCTATCTGTCACCAAAAAAAAAAAAAAGAGCTGTGGTTATAGATATGGCTTATTGATGATGATGATGTGGAGGAGACGAGCTGCAGCAAGGAAGATGAGGGTGTTCGTCCATGATATCGTCAAACATAGACAGAAGTTGGGAGAGTTTAGGCTTATCCAGGAGCTGCAGCGGTACACTGACAGTTTTCAGGTTTACTTTGGGCTGAGTCAGGAAAAGTTTGACAACCTGCTGCGAAAAGAACCGGCAAGACTCACAATTGGGGCGCAATTGGACCTGCTGGGGCAGCTGATGGCTTCAGAAGTATATATAAAAACACATTTTCCATGCAGTGAGAAGCCATTCTAGCGGAAACAGAGAAGTGAATGAGTTCTGGGGAGGGGTGCGGCCCCCACCATGTTGTATCTGAAAGGGTCAGCGTTGTCATGACAATGCATCTTCAAACACAAACAGACACCCCTCATTGTGTGGGCGACCATCCCAAAATTTTGTGAAATAAAAGAAGGGCTATGTTTTGTTGGGGTGCGGGGGGGGATGTTTTTGTTTTTGACACTAACAAGTTAGAATCCTTAGAATTGTTTTTTGTTTTGTTTTGTTTTTTTTAAATTCAATTGTTTTTACTTTATCCATTCTTCTGTTTTGGTTCTTAAACAGCAAAACCAAGGAGTGAACAAGACACGGTCTAACACCCAAATGACACAATGTTACTTTCTGCAAGATGGAAAGACATTTTATGATTTGAAAATATTTCGTCTTGACTTCAGTTATCTTTAGTTAGGCTTTTAGTAAAACCTTATACTCCCCTGCCTCACTCCCACCACCATCATCCCACAAACAAAACCCCAAATTTTAAGAAATGGAATACGTTTTGCTTCCTCATTGTATTCCACCTGTATGATGCAGATGCATTTCCAGAGACAGCAGTTAGATCAGCAGCCACACTTCACATCGTCCTTGTTTCTGAAAAAAGCTGAAGTCAAACAAGAAGAAACCGACTAGAGAGGAACACCAGCTGGAATCAAATTCAAACTTTGCAGTGTATTCAATATCCTGAAGAGAATATATGGTGCCATAAGTAAATAAGAATCTTAGAAGAAGTAATCAACAACAGACAGACTCCAATGAATCTCATCTGGGTTGAAATGTAGACTGAAGATAATTTCATATTTTCCTTTAGAGAGGCAAGGTAAACCTTTTAGTACTTTGGCTGATGTTTCTTTATTCATTCCCCAGTGATTTAGAGTTTATTATTAAAAGCATTATTAGCATTTTTTATGTGGGAATGAAGAGCAGTAAGGAAACATAAATTACTTTTTTCCATAGTTGTACTCTAATATAGTATAATTGTGTGATTGTAATTTTCCCTGAGGGAATAAGCTTTCAAAAATGTATATTTAAAATTAAAATATAAGCTGTTATATTAAGTTTGCTCTTCAAAAACTAAAAGAAAGAAAGAAGAGACAAGAGTACATAAAGGTATTCTCAATGGGTGTGCACACTGACTTGATCTCATTTTTCTTATTTCCTCTCACTGCAGGAAGACTATAACAGACTGCTGACTAAGTACGCGGAGGCAGAGAACACCATTGATCGCCTGCGTCTGGAAGCCAAGGTAATTAATCTAGAGATCCAGCCAAAATCTATCACTTTTTAATGCTGTGCATTGGTGCAGGGCTTTAAAAAACAGTACATAATACTACTACACAGATTCATCATTGATCTTATTTAAGCTACTGGAAGATAGGAACTAATGGTTTAACTTTACATTAAGTCTTTCCTTCATTACTTCTTGTTTTCCTTGAGAGGTATCATCTGACAGTACACTCAGTGTTCATTCCTCAAAAAAAAAAAAAAAACTTTCAGTTTGGCCTTATTTGCCTCTACTGATCAGCTTTATTCTGAACTATAATATTTCTATCCTGATGAGAATAGTTGTAGATGATTGCAATGCCGCTCTAGTAGAATATAACAGGTCTGTGTTTGAGTCGGTTCCATTATTGAATACCAGAATCCTTCAATCTGGGACTCTGTGACTGCAGGAATATGTGAACTTTCAGCCATTGTTGGAGCAAAGGCAATAAACTATACTTCTCCTGGGTCTGTGCTTTTCCCATATTGGATAAAATTAACAGTGTTCAAGAATCTTTTTTTGGACCGTGCACAGAAAATAATGCCATTACTGAGCTGTTTTCCTCCGTTTCTGCTCAGTGTTCAGATTTTGGATCTGGACTTTGTTTTTGCCAACTTTACATAGGTAGAAATGAAAAAGAAATTTAAAAAAAAAAAAAAACACCCCTTAATATTTCCCAGCTGATTTTAATATTTCGGTCTCATTCATCTCACTGTTGATATTCATCATAGCTTGAGACACATTTAACTCAAAGTTAGTAATAATTATTACTATTTGTAACCACAACACTCAAACACTTCACTTCTTCAGCTGAGGACATGGTACGCACCACAAACTGCCAATACAGACAAAGCTCAAAACACAACTATGAGGCGATCTTGACAAGAAAGTGGTGAATCACTGCAAGAGAATATTTATCATTGATTCTTTCATTTTTACATCCATGTAGGAATGTGTTTGACTGATTTTAAGTGATTGCAGCTTGTTGTGTTGGTTTGATGTGTTTGTGTGTGAGATCCAGACAACAACCTTGACACTCCAGTGACTTATTTAACGTATTCACTCTGTGCCTCAGACTGTAGTCAAAATGCAGAAAGCCTGGGCTAAAAGAATTTATTAGCTGCTTAGGACAGGGAAAGGCCCTGGGGGTTTTAATGTTTGGGTTTTTATGGCTTGGCCAGTCCTCAGATCTCAGCCCGTCTGAACAATTTTGGAAGATCTGACTGTGACAGTTCTCCTCATCAAGACCCAACCTTTAGAAGAATTTTGTTCTCATTCCTCATGTACGCTCTCCCAGTCTTTAAGACTCAGTGACAAGAAGTACTGAGGCTGCTCTGGTAGCCCATGGTGGCATAAAACACTACAATCACACTTATAGTGCAGTATTCAGTCAAACTATTTTAAAATGTGCTCTTTTTGGTATGTTTTTAATTGTTCCTTTGAGTGTAAGCGCTGTGAGAAAATAACATTTTAATACTCTCTGTTTTGTTAAGATTTTCTCCCTCTTCTTATTCGGTCTCATTAGCTGATTAAAGTGGACTTGAACTTGAAATGCCCATTACAAACAGCAAATTACTCCTGTGATACAAGCTAACAGATTTCATAAGTTGTCATAAGTTTTAAAGCTAGTACCATGTTATTTTAATGCTGTCTTTTTTTTTCTTTTTCAGTAAAAGCAGTTCAAAAAAACAACAAAGAAATCATGTTACTGTGATGAATCTTAGTCCTTCACAAATAAGATCTCAAACAGCATATAAATGTTTTTATTGTCATTGTTTATTTGACAAAGATGAAGCTAAAAGGAAAATATCACGTGAGCAATATTAAGTGACTCAAGAGTTTGTTTTTAGCGTTTAATACACTCGGTGACACTAAAGGGTTTGAAATGTAGCTCTTATGTTAAGACACACCTGAATGGTCCTCCTAAAGGTTTTGCAGGACTGTATGTTGGTTGTTCTTGTAGTTGCTCTCTTATCTTTGGATTGTGTGTAAAAATGTTGAATTTCTTCAATGTGTGCAGGAAAAAATAATTAGAAATATAGATGGAGGAGGTTTCAGCCAGCAGTGTTAGTATAAATGAAGAACATTATCTAAAATCAAAACCTGCATTTACAGGTATGTTTACGAAACATAAGTTGGGATTTAAAAGATTTCTTTGGTCTTATTGTGATTTTTATGAATTCTGCTCAGATCCAGACAGAGTCATCACATCACAGACACAGCAGTACGTCAGAACAAGTTTTTAGAAGTTGATAGCAGTGTTGTGAACAAACACCTTTTACCAAAAAAAGCTGGGCTGTTTCTGTTTGAGCAGCAGAGCTCCACAATCAGCAACGTCAGCTAAAATCAGCTTACCAAGCTTTCCGCCTCTCCTCTCACCCCGTCACCTCAAACACTGCACCACCATCTGTCTCCTCCTGCACATCTGACATTGGAGAAGAAAGCCAGGAGCAGTGGTTCACACTAAAAATTTTATGTCGCATATGTACAACACAAAATCCAGCTTTCTCTGGAATCTTTATAGTAGACTTTTATTTCCAGTAGTTAACTTTTTGTTGACTGAGTTTACAGGCTATCAACTAAGAATACGGTTCTTCACCATCTCGTTGAAATCCCTCAGTCTGCGTCGGGTGAAACTGATGCAGACACACATTCTGATTCATGATCTCAATATAGCATCTTATGTTGTATGTTGGGGTTTTTTTTTCCATTTAGTGTAGCATTTAACCCCTTTTGTTACATTCCGTTAGTTTCTTCAGCCCTGAAAGTTTCCTCTTTTAATGAAAAGACTAAAGAGAGCATCTTGACTTAATGTGGACAGACACCTCTCCAGATGGGAAGGCCTTCAGGAATAGTTTGCTTTACACGTAAAACGCATTTAAGAAATGAAAACAGTTCATTTAAGGTCAAAGTCCTGTAATGGCATATATGATAACACACATCGACAAAGTCATAATAAACTTGAGCTAAATTGAATTTCACAAAGTTCTACTACATTTCATATACAGTTGTGTTCAAAATAACAGTAGTGTTTTTTAAAATGTGAGTAAAGCTCAAAATCCTTGTAATATTTTTTATTTCCATTCATTGGGAACACTGCACATTATATTTTACATCAAAACATGAAGAAAAAAATATCAATATTTTAATTACTTTATAGAAAATGAAGGAAAAAGTTATATTAGGCTGTTCAAAAGAATAGCAGTGTCTGCATTTTACATTACAAACTCAAATATTTACTCTGACAAGTCTGACAAACTGCCTGCGGCCCTTGGACCCAAAAAGAACAATCTTACTTTCATCAGTCCACAAAATATTTCTCCATTTCTCTTTAGGCCAGTCAATATGTTCTTTGGCAAGTTGTATCCTCTTCAGCATGTCTTTTTTTTTTTTTTTTTTTTTTTTTTAACAGTGGGATTATTTCGCTTGTGTGAGGCTTCTAGCCTCACACAAGCGTCTTCTAATTGTCACAATACTCACAGGTAACTTCAGACTGTCTCTGATCTCCCTGGAGCTGATCATTGGCTGAGTCTTTCCCATAGGTAGTCTTCCATTTTCTTCAACGTCTCTCTGGTTTGGCTTTCCATTGTAAAGCATTGGAGATCGTTTTAGCTGAGCAGCCTATCATTTTCCGCACTTCTTTATATGTTTTTCCCTCTCCAACGTTTTAATTACAGCACGCTGTTGTTCTGAACAATGTCTGGCACGACCCATCTTTCTCAGGTTTTCAGAGAGAACTACATCTACAACATGTGCTGGCTTCATCCTTAAATAAGGGCCACCTGACTGACACCTGTTTCTTCACATAATGAATGACCTCCCTGATTGAACTCCGCACTGCTGTTATTTTGAACACGTCCCTTTCACTTAATTATTCAGTTACAGACTCGGGAGCACTCATATCATGAATGTTGGCTCTGTTGGTTTCTCTGACTCTACTACAGCTACTGGTAAATTATTTGCCATGAAATAATATTATTTATACCAAAAACACTGATTTATTTGGTTTGTCATGTTGGACTGTTCTTATTTTGAACACAGCTGTATCACTATTTAAACTTTGCACATTTGAAATGGGTGATGAAATGGGTTTGATTGAAAGATGCAGAAAGTATAAGAAAATGATCGGTGTTTTTCTTCTTTTAAAATCAGTTTCTTTCAACAACGGGTTATTTCTAAGGGTATTTATGGTAAATATGCAGGGACCCAAAAACCTTCAAATAACCCGTATTTTTCCAAGTTTATAATATTTCATTGGATTAAGATTTTTTTGTTTTTAATGTTTTGAATTTTTAGCCTGTTATCATTTGGGAATATGAAACTATTAATTGCTGACAAAAAATACTTGAACCGGTTAAAAAAAAATCATGTACCAGACTTTAAAAAGAGACCTTATTTGAAGATGAAATTTTAAAAAACAATGATATTTGTAGAAGTGCATTAAATATAACAACTCAGGGGAAAGGTTACACATAATTATCCCACGGTGTAATATTAATTCACATTAAAATGACACAGACCTTTTTAAATAATTTTTTACAAGCTTTTTATTTTTTATTTTTTAGATCCCAGAATTCCAGGAGAATATTTAAAACTTAACACTTCTCTCTGCTAATGACCATGTATACAATAAAGGTTGCTAAATCTTAAATATTTTTTTTAACTATATTAAGTTCAGTGTTTTCATCTATAAGGGAGATCACTAATGTGGTCTTAGATGTTAGCTGTTCTACACCTGACCCACGATCACCTTTTATGATCAGAGATGATGACCATTAAAACAAAACTTAAGTCTTTAAGTATGATAGTAATGTGATTTCACAAGTTTGTTGGAAAGTAAGATGATTTATATCAGATTATGAAGTACAATTACATGAATGCTTATTGATGACATGAATAATAAGAGTGTTTTTTTTTTTTTTCTTTTGTTTCCCGCAGGTAGATCTATACTCGGACCCTGCCAAACCTGACCAGTCTCCACATTCAGGACTAAAGCATGAGACTAAGAAGTTCCTGACGCTGGATTTTTCCCAGACTCAGAGAGCTGAGATCACCCCGGCGTTCCTTTCTCCAAATGGACTCAACACTCAAAAGGGTAGAGCATTAGGCCATTTTTCCATCTGCTGTTTGAGTTGCAATATTGTCTACAACTTTCCATCATATTGATATTTTTTTTTCCCAATAACTCTCTGTCCATTGGATAGAAAGTTCAGATGCCTGTGTTTCCACTAGAAGCCCGGACCTTCAGTCGGCACAAGAGCTATCCAATATTATCGTCGATCAGACTGGCAAGTTCCTGCAGCAGGTAACAAACTTAAATGTGATGATAATTAAAATTCTTATGGACCAGCTGGTTATTAAATGATTGAAAAGGACTGCAAATAAAGTCTTTCACTTGCCATTCAGCTGCAAGCTTTTGAGGAACTTCTTAAAAGTGACAAACTCAAATCGTTCGAAAAAATAAAGGTAAGAACTAATTAAACTGATTTGAATTCAACTCTTTTTTTTCTTAAATGCCTTCTCTTTGCCACATCTTATTCAGTTTGAGACGTTGCTCTTCTTCAGGGTCTTGCTCAGCTCACTGAAGCCCTCAACTCCCTAGAAAGAGGCTACCTTTTAGCAAGAGATGAACACAAGCTCCTGCAGCAGGGACAAGCCGAAACCTCCCACTTTGACCCTCAACGGTGAGAATGATCAATTCAGCCATAGTTTTTCTATCCTTGTACATGATAAATGTTTTGAACTTGCTTGAACATCCAACATGTACCTATCAGGGAGTTGGAGGGGCTGATCTTTGAGTGTGGGTTGCGCATAGAAGAGCTGAAGGAGCAGACGGAACAGCTGGAGCATGAGCAGCCCGCTAGTGAGGCGTCTTCTTCTCTAACGCTTCAACCCACCCCTTCATCTGACTCCTGTGATGGTGGAGCAATGTTCATTCATCCGCAGGTGCCAGCACCATCTTTTATTTGCTTGTGTCCCCTCGATCAATACAAACGTCTCTCTTACTTTTGAACATTTTGTTTAGTGTGAATTTGTTTATCTGGAGCAGCGTCACAAAGAGAGACCGGTCGTATTTAGGAATATATAGTTTAAACGAGGGATGTGAATCATTAGGCCTCATACAGTTCAGTTTATTCCAGTTCTTCAGGTTTAATTTGATTGTCAATTCGTTCTAAAAGAGTGCTAATTTCAGCAGCTGTTCATGTTCACTCTGTTCAAAGAGAGCTGAGGCCTTGAAAGCAGACTGAAGTGGATGCTGAACTTAAAATGCTGAATAAAAATGAATGGGTAAAAATACTTGACAGTGCATCTTAACTGCAGTTCTGACATACGTGATCCGCTTTTCTACTTTAGTGATGAAAATCAAAACTTTAAACCACGATTTGCTCCAACTTTTAGCTTTGTACTGTTTCAGAACTGACAATCATCTCCATAAAAGCCGTGTGACAGAAAAAAGATGTACCTTTGACTCGATTGCTTGTATCAAAAATCATTTGTCATCAAAGCTGAGTAAATGTTGATTTTTAGATAAAACTAGAGATGTGAATGTGTGGCGTTAATGATCTGCTTCATATATTTCTTTTCTTTTTTTTCTACTTAATTTAATGTTTAACTGTTTAAACAACACCTCTGGGTTCTCTGAGCATTACTCCTCAGCTCTAATTGGAGCCACATCAGATTTTAGATTGTAATTCAACTTCGTCTCCTTCCAGAGTCCAGCTGTTCCTTCGCTGGTTGATCCTGGCGAGAAAGGAAAAGTTGCTAAAAGAAGCAACAAACAGGAGGTGCAGGATGAAGAAACTCTCGATTGTCTTTACCACAGATTCCAGACTACCTCTAAGGTTCCAGATACTGTTGAGCCAGCGGATCAGTGAGTACTGATGTTTGTGCTTTAAATCGTCCAAACTGTTCCCAGCGCACCAATTTGACACTTGACATATTTTGTTTCTGTGTCATATTTTGAACTGATTCTTAAATTAGGAAAACAAGGAGCCTTCTCACTTTTCATTATTTCTTTTGTGTTCTCTTGTCTTTCTTCTGATTTGCCACCAAAGCATCAAAGAGCTGTCTAAAACTTTTCCCCACCCTGCCACCCTAAAATCTGACATGCACCATCAGGACAAAGAAGAGGAGCAGCAAGCCCAAGGAATTAGAAAACACATGATCTGGAAAACTACTTCACCGAGGTTAGTCCTCGGAGTAATGAAGAAGATGGGTCACACTGAGGGGTTCTGAGATGCCTGAGGCCTCGTTTACACATCAGGTGGTCTGACGGCTCAGTTTATGTGACATATCTCTTGTGACAGTTAAAAAATATCTATACAGTGCCTTGAGCGCTTCGAAAGTGAATCACAAATTGATAGATAAATATTTAGGTTATATTGCATAGACCCAGCTCTGAACGATAAACAGTATAAGAAAAAAAACATAATATATATGTTTTTTGATTTCAGAAAGTTACTGAATTGCATTCAGGACAATTTTCTAAGACATTTAGAGCTCATTTTACAAGATTTGCAGCAAAAAAAAATTCTTTCACTTCAAATGGGGTGTGAAATGTTTGTAAGCATAAATGTAAAATACATGTACTGACAGTACAACACCTTTTTTAAATGCAAGTTTTGAAAAAATGTCATTTCGACAAAACGACTAAACTCATCCAGGCCGTTGGACGGCGCCAGTAAACGTTCACACGTAATATTGATTATTAACAGTCGTGCAGTTATTTGAAATTCTTGAATATGGACTTTCATATTTTACATTTTTATGGAGCTTTTGAGGGATTTTTCTGATTTGACCTCAATTTAATTAGTGTTCTCTAGCCTTATAAAAGTGTTTTTATATTTTGTTTCAACCCAAAATATTTCCAAATGGCACAGCCTTTTGATCAAGTACAACTTTATTCATTCAGTAAATGACCATAAAATAAACACTTTATGCTGCAATGACAAAAAGTTGATAGTTTTGGTAATAATTATACTGACTAAAGTATTGCTAAAAACTATTATGTTTAATGTAGAAAATAGAAATAATCATATTGACACAACCTTGCGTTCTAATACATATTATATCATCAGTACTTTGAGGCTACGTTTATGTGAAAGTAAAAGCAGCAGATGACACATTAGACTGTTTTCTTTAATACACCACTAGTTCGAACTGCAGAAGCAGTGTGTGTATAAATAAGTACAAAAAGTGTAAGTGGCAGCCAGGAGCTGCTAATCAAATGACTTCATTATTTGATCATCAGCAAGTGTGAGCACCTCCTTTAAAGCAACAGCTTTGGCAGTTTGCTGCTCTGGAGAATTCAGATGTGTGTGAGCACAATGCCAAGAAGCAGCCAATGATTTTAGAGAATCAATTCTTGCTACCCATTAGTCTGGGAAGAGTTATAAGGCAATTTACAAACAATTTGGAGTCCATCCCTCTCCACTAAGATTATTCAGAAGTGTAAAAGAGTCTGGGCACTTGCCAGTCTTCCCAGAACATCCCAGGAAGTTCAGCCCAATGTCGGGCTGTGTAATGCTCAGAGAAATCACTCATAACCCAACAGCTACATCTCTACAGGATGTTGACTCTTAATCTTCGTGATGGTAATCTTTGTGATGATGAATAAGTGGGCAGAACGTAGCAGCACAGTTTGGGTTTGTTGCAACTGAGCAAAGCACACAATTTTTGGAATAATGTCCTTTTAACTGAAGATGTCAATGTGTTGATAATGTTTAGCGATAATACAGAGTGCAACTTTTGGCAAAAACCTAACAAAACATATAAGCACCACAAAGTACGGGGGCGTACTTAGTTTTTCACACTCTGATTCTCCGTTTTGGTACAATGTTTCTTTAATAAACAATGACACCATCTAACATGTTCTGTTGATCATCAGAGGTTGTATTTACATGAAGATTTGGTAAGGTCGAGATGTTTTTCGTTATGAACGATGTCATTTGTTGTACAATGTTCAGGGTGTGAGAGATGAGAAAAATATTTACAGTGGTCAATATGTGTTATTGGAGAGCTGATGTAAGACATACAAAATGAGACTTTAAAGTGTCACTGTGAATCTGTCGTTTTAAATTAAAAAAAAAAAAAGGAAAGCCACTCATCTCCCAGTTAAAAGTAACTACACTCAGATGTAGCTCTGAAACAGTTATAAAATATCTATACAGTACCTTGCATCTGGTGTGTGGCCATGTCTGGTGATCTGGTTGCTGTTATGTTTGACCCAGGACACATTTGCATTTACATTTTTCAAAGAATATTGTTAGACATCCCAGACCCACTTCCAATCGGGTCTCAGAAGTGTGATCTCAGTAAATCCCAAGGGGCTTAATGTCTCTACTTTAAGCTGTCTGCAGCACTATTTACCCACTAGTTGTATCATATCCAAAAAAAAAAAAAAAAAAAAAAGTTGTCCTTATTAAGCCACAGTTATTCCCCTTTGGAAATCCACAGAGCGCACACATGATAGGACTGTTGATAAGAGCAGTGTTCCTTGGTGCTGGCTGCACATAGGGCCTGTCTCTCCTTTGTTTTGCCTCTTTTATCACCTCCCTGATCTGTTGGTCACTGGACTAAATTCCTGCTACTCTTCTGTCAACAGGACTGCCAAATTAGACCATCAGGGCACTTCATTTGGTACCGGCAATCATGAGCGCACCAGATCCAGTCCTCCTTTGCGCAGCCACTCCACCATGCTTCCGGTTCTTCTTCCCCGCAACAAAAGGAGGTCTGAGTCCTCCAGCAGCAGTCTGAGCAGCTTGGTACCTATCACTGCATCACAGCAAAGGAGCTCCAAGGATGAAAAGGGAAGCAGGAGAGTGCTCTCTCAGGTGAGAAGTGATGATAACTGGCGCACTTTAAAGTGTCAGTGAAAGATTTTCATCAAAATCCATCCGAAAACAATTCCAAAAAAAGATGCTGTCTAAAATGTAAATGAAATCAGAATGTGATAATTTGCTACATTCGCATACCCATATTTTATTGTTACAATATAGAAAACGTATGTCAGAAGTGAGACGTTTTACCATTTCATGAAAAATATTACCTCATTTTGATTTTAAAACGGCAACATGTTTAAAAAATGTTGAGGCATGAGCAACAAAATACTTAGAAATTAAGCTGTGGTAAAAAGGAACATGTAGAAGGTTTTCTTTGTGACTGATTTTGATTAGGAACAGGTCAGTGACATGATTGTGTGTAGAAAGAATAAATTTTAAAAAACCGCACTTCTCACGGGTAAGGATGTTTATCAGTTTGCAAAAAAAAAAGAAAGAAAGGCATATATTACCTATTAGACAGTTTCACAATGATGTTCCTTGCAGTCCAATTACAAATATTAAATATACCCTCTTTTGCTGTGGAAATATCATCAAGATTCTGGCACTGGAGAGAAATCTAGAAAACCATATCTTTCATACTTAGGCTTTCAGCCAGGATCTGGACCACATTTCTTCTCCAACTTTCCTTTTCTTTGTCAGGGTGTATGGAAGCACTTATGCAAAATGTCTTAAGAAAAAAATGCTCCCACGCTCAACACCATTAATAAGAAGCTTACAACTTGTACGATCCAAAAAAATCATGACTCACTGTTCAGTCCAGGGTTTTAAAGTAACTATAAGGTTCTAGTTGGTTAAATGATATCATCGCAAACACCTGAGACTCAAAGCAAAGAAGGAGAATCTCACGTTGCCCTCATGTGCTTATCAGGATGTGATTGTTGAGAATAAGCTCTACATTCAATACATAGAGCTCAGATGGATTTAAAGAAAGAAACACCGTGTAAGTGTGTAAATGAGAAATCCTTCAAGCACTTTTAAAGCCTAGATAAGGTTGTGAAGATGTTGATCATTTCACATGGTTGTGATCATTTAGCCAGTGTGAAATTAACATTGGACCATTGTTTCAAATGTGGAATGTCAGTATGTAGTCGCTTTTTCTTTTCCTCCCTCTTCAGATCGATAGAAGAATTGACATTCACACCATTTTTATATTGATAAAAGTTTGTTCTCGGCAGTCTGAAATTAACAAGCTCCGAGTCCTGACAGAACAGCGTGGCTTATCCCAGCTCAAAAAGTAATTCAGTCTTTACTTTTTTTTCCCATTTGTATCATTTGTTCTTATAAAGTTTATTTGTGTCAGTTGTTATTAAACCTATTATTTCAAGTCTCGTGGTTTTATACCCCAACAGCTCCATCCTTTCTACTGTTTTGTGAGTTATTACTTTTGTAAGCAATCACAGGCACAAATGAGTTAAAAACCATGCAATTACTGGAAAAATAAAAGCATGTAGTACTGTGTAACCACATTCCCTATCAAAAGCTGCAATGTATTGATTCCTCCACAAAAATTGTAAAGTATGGCAGACAATAGGATTTGTGTTCATTTGTATGTAGATGCTGAACACGTCTGTTTTCTGGGTTCCGTTGACTAGAAAGGGATCCTGTCTCCAGAGACGGACAGTGGGTTTGTTGGTTCGGAGGCCAGCCAGCTTACTTCAGCAGCAGCTCCCACTATTCTCCACCAGAGGGCCTCAGAGGGGTGAGAAGTTCCACACTGCCCCCCCCTTTTTTTAATTGCACCTTAAATGTTACCTCATTTACCATCCCCCATCCATGTCACACACATGCCGTCTGACTTGACGTTTCAGTTCTTAAGTAATTTCTGACAGATCACCTCTTATCGCTTTTTATGTTGGAGTATTCTCATGTCACACACATGCCGTCTGATTTGACTTTTGTTTTTTTCACTTTAAAGCATACAGTTTCAGTTCTTAAGTAATTTCTGACAGATCACCTCGTATCGCTTTTTATGTTGGAATATTCTCCTTTTGGGGGAACAGTGTTTCCGTTCAGGAAAACTTCAGGAGACCTGAAACAGGCCCAGCAGCATTACCTCCTCCTTCCAGACTGCCATGCAGACTCATGGTTCAGGAGCGCAGAGTGGACCCACAGCCTAGCCACAGACCACCAAGGAGAATGAGACGTACACTGAGCTGTTCTCCACAGCACCACACGAATCGTACAGAACCAAACCGAGTTGACAGTAGATCCAGTGAGTTTGTGCCAGAAAACAACAGCAGTGAGTCTCCACTTCGTGTTTTGCTGTTCAGTCTGTTTTCATTTCATCTAACACTTTAAAAACTTTTTTTTCATTATTGTCTTTATTAATACATGTTTCTTATCTCTAGCTCTTGTCTCTACAGCTCACACTGGATCTGAAGTAGAACATAGTGACTGTTACATAAAATCCATCAATTCTCTCCATAGCTCCCACTCCAGCTTCTCACCAGCTGTGCTCCATCACCATAGTGATTCTCTGAGAGCACGGAGATCCAGCCTGTCCACAAATTACAAGTGAGTGTGTAGCTCCAGCTGCCATGGCAATCACTGTGTAAACAAGCCATGTGCACGTCTCCCCACAGAGACTGCTGGCTGGTGCTTGAAGTGTGCAGGTCATCTTACCACTCAGCACCGCTGCAGAGTGTTCCTTAAAATGTGAGAGCTGTGTCTTTCTGCCCCGGATACAAGACTCGAGCAGAAATCACCCAAATCAGACATTTGTGACGGGTGAGAAGAGGTTATTACTAATGCTTCTAATGGGCGAAATGTAATTCTGTAGCTTCACATACCTCACACTGCACATTGTCTTCGTTTTTGAGCCACTCACGCACTGTTTCTTTGGATCAGTAAGGTTTATAAAGAAAAAGGGGAGGCCAATTTTATTTAGCCTTATTCCAGTTTTGAAGAAATTCCCTAAAGCAGGAACCAGCATTCAACAGGTCAAATGTTTAAGTTTAAAATAGTTTAAAATATTTTTTAAAAGAGCTTCATGTATGATACCTGCTTAAATTTGAAAACTTTCACGGCATTTGTCTTATCTTAAAACATTAATGTAAGAAAAGAAAAGAGACAACTGTAGGCTGCTTAAAAAAAACCAGCAATATAATGATGCAAAAGTGCAACACAGGCATGATAAACACTACTTGTTAGGTGTGGTTTGAACTTTTTTTTTTTTTTAATTAAATCAAATTCCTACATTAAAAACATACTGAGCTTCAGTGAATTTTTGGATGTTTCTTAGGGTTTCATCCCATATTAGACTTGAAGTTCTGCCTTATTTATGTGGTTTCTTTTTGTGGCTTTGTCAACAAACAAAAGCAAAAATTCTAAGGAAGGTGATTTTCTTTCTTTTTTAAGTGACTCTAGCTACATATGCCACTCAGTTTATTCCTTTATAAAGACGTTCAAAAATGCTTAGCGTCCTAATGTTCTTATTGTATTATTTATTTTATTACAGGATCTGCTGCTTTTGAGATTTCATAATAGGAGGTATCATCTGTTGCTTCCCTGCATGGTGTGTGTTGCATGAATCTTTTCAGAGTGTTTGTGTGTTGGGAATGATATCTGAGGACTGTTCCACAAAGCCAAGATAAAAGATTAATTCGTGATATGTCATTTATCCTGGGTTAACTAATCCAGGAGCCAGCTGCACAAAAGTGAGGGTGGATAAGTTACCATGGAGATTCACTCGGTTCAGCTAGCGTGGTGGAAACCAGGATTTCCCAAACCTGCTGGTTTAAAATAAAACTGATGCTCTGGGGTTTGAGGTAGCTTTTCAGTGGCACATACACTTTTGATGCCTTTCTACTTTGAACTAAGTTTCAAGCTTTTTTTGTAAATGTTAAAGTTAACGGTGAATTGAAGTTGGGTTTTTGATGCAAACATTCTGAACTTTTGGATATCATTATTCCAGTCTAAAAAGAGACTGATATGATGAATGTTTTGGTAAAGTTTCATGACTGGTTTTACAAAATAGACAGATTCCAAATTCCATTTGTACTTCATTAGAAATGTTTTCACAGGATAACAGAAGTGAATGACTGTCAGTGGGATCGCTCTTATTTTATTGACCAGTAGATGGCAGCAACGAAGACATTTCCAAAGAGTCTGACCTAAAAGAAGTTCAGGACACAGTTTCTTCTAACACACGTTTCTGACCATCTTGTTGGATGTTATGTTGCTGATTAAAAGACAGTGATTGTCTACAGCAGATGTATTGATCTGCATTTTTTTCTTTCCTTTTGCAAGTACCCTATTTTTATACTCCAATAAAGTTGCACAATATCTCAGCAAAATGGGCTATTTGCCATCCCTCACAAGCTGCATGTCTGCATGAAATGACCCTAATAGGAATATTATTTGGTAACATTTGTTTTTGTTCAAAGTCTAATATTTAGGGACACCTCTGTTTCTTCAAAATGAAATTAAAATGTAGTCAAAGGCACCCAACTTCAGTTTGATTCATATCACTCTCAGTATATTACAAATGACCTCTTTAAGTGTATTTTTTCTAGACCATAAGATTCGGTGTGTCCTCTGTCTGCTAGCAGACTCTCTAAGTTTATTAATAGTTGCTGAGTTGCCTCTTTTTTGAAATGTTTTGATGTATTAAGTGATTAACCTCCTCATTCATTTCCATCATTAACTTTTGTGAGCTGTTGGTCTCTTGGTGAAAAATAAGCAACCTGCATCATCCCCTCTTCTGAATCAGTAAATCTAAACACATACCAGGATTAGTTTAATCTGGTTTGACATACCTGCAACATTTAAACCTGGGCTGGCATTCCTGGAACAAACTAAACTAGGATCAACTCAGTGGGACGTCTCAAGTGCCACCTCTCACCCCTTCCAGTTTTCTCACTCCTATTTTTGTGCAGCACACGTTTGAAGTGAGACTTGATCCAGAGACTGGTTTGCTTATTTGTCAGTACTTTTTTTTTTTTTTTTGTAGTCACAGGCTTTGAATTTACCAGCTAAGTGAAATATTTTTGTGTCTTCGATGTGTGTAAGCTTTTTTTATTTTTTGTTTCTTTTCTTTTTTTTTTCTTTTTTAGTGACGCGATGCAGGCATTGCAGTCTGAGGTACTCAAGCTGAAGGAGAGACTAGAGAGCTTCCGGAGCAGTGAGATACTTCGCATTCAGTTAGTTTTTATCCTTCAAGTGTAGACTCACACATTACCAAAATTCAGCTACTGAAAGCTTTTGGCTTGGACCACTCTCATAGAACTTTATCTCAGTAACTTTATGAGATATTGCCATATATGGGTTGTAGCGGCCCCTGCAAACAAGATTTATCTAAATTTCGCATGCTTTTGAAGAGTCATATATTGGTCGTCAGTGCAAGTTTTGTTTATTTTGAATCATTGCACGAGTTAAAGGGCCAAATTGTGCCATATTAACAAATTTGATTATGGGTGTAGTTTTGAAAGAGATTCTTTTGTAGATGAACTGTGCTGAGTTAAGTGAAAACCAGATGAGTGGGCACATACTAGTTTGTTTTATGTTCATTGTTTTTTTTAGTTATTTCATGATGTCAGACATCATTCAGGCTTGGAACCTTCCAAGGACTTAGAAGGAATTTTTGCTCTAGCTCATGTGGTTTTTGAGATTTAAGGCAAAACATAACTTGTTTGCTTGCACCATCACCTAGAGGTTTATTGGGATTTTTATGCTCTCATTGCAGATTTAAATCTTTAAACAAAGTTTGATTGATGTACAATGTAGAGTTTTGGCTGTCCCTGGACTTGAGTAGAAAGTCTAATATTAATAATCCTGACAAAAACAGCAGCTCCACTGTTTGGACCCCTGAAAACCTTTATTACAGTAGTTTAGTAAGAAATCAGACAACAGGTTATTCTTTGCACCTGAACTTCACCCAGCAGTGATATACCTTCCTAGTTTTCTGCTCATTATTTGACCTTTGCTGTCTTTGGTTCCTCCTACACCGCTCAGGTCTGTGAGGCAAAAGAGTGAAGTCCACCAGGGAAGGAGAGAAACACAGACAGTTGATGGAGTGAAGGATGATTTTGCACTGAGAGGGCGCGCAAAGGAGAGAACTGCATCTCCACAAAGACAAAAGCCACCACACGATATTTGTGAGTTCATCAAAATTAACACTTTACTCTGATCTTGAAAATCGTATCATCCAGATTTCACTACTGCCACAAACAGTGGTTTTTAACAACATTATGCATTTCTCGCTGCATCTGCTGTTGCTGTATTCAGTGGCGACTTCCGACGCAGAGTTCTCCGCAGCAAAGCCTCAGCCCATGGTGTCCAGACGTACCCAAACATCTGCAGCATCAGACAGCTTTTACTCAGTTAATGTCCTCAGCAAGGCAACGCAGACCAGTAAGAACATCCAGTCCTCCACTGGAGACGACCTCATCATGATGTCTCTTTGCTGAATTTGTCTTCTAGCAAAGACAAATCCAGAAGTTATGTGTTTTATTTTTTATGATTAATGTTATTGTTAGATATGTTGAATTTAAAATTAAAGTTCTCTTAACACAGTTTAATCCCCGTATTATAATCTATTAGACTACTACTCACTTGCCCTCTGGACTGCTGCAAATTTATTTTTAGTTCAGACTCCAAACTTCACCAAATTTTTTTGCTCCCAAACGACAGTTTACACTTATTAGTAATAGACCCAGGGTTACTTTAACACCAAAATATTTCTTTAAAAAGGCTGTTTACAGGCATCTTGGTTCAGTCGTTGTTAGAAGTCTGCTCTAACTGCACTCTCAGGTCCAGTTGGAGGCAACAGGAAGCCCACACGTTCATTCTCCTGCTGTCATTGCTATCCGGCTGCCGTCTGTCACAAACAGGACGCTTCCACGCAGTTCAACTCCCAACCAGTCACATGTCCTGATGCAGCCGCCAGAAGACATTTTCCGGACTCAACCCCACCTGTGCTGCTCCAGTGCATGCCGGTGTGCACACCACAACTCTTGTAAGTCACCTGCCCTTACTCTTACTTTGTTCATAAGTCGTTATCGGACTCTGGGTGGATATTTGCCTTCTCTTTATCGATGTTGGAGGAATATATAGAGGTTAGACTAATTACAGTTGATAAAACTATTAAAATAGGGATTACAGCTGTGTCTTGGTAAATTCATTTGAGTAGTTTACATATAAACAGATGACATAAACTGATATATATGCTTCATATTGATAAGTTTTATTTACATTTTTATTTTTTTGTTTTGCTTTGATCCTCTTCAGGTTGCACTCGCAGCCCGTTCACAAGCCTCCAGACAAGATCAAAGATGCTTCCTCGGGGCTCAGAGGCTCTGATGAGAGAAGGAGGAAGTCGAGACGCTCGCCATGGATTGAAAAGCACCACGGCTTGGACGTTTCTCTGAACAGAGCCATCAAAGCTGCTCAACACATGAGACACACCTCCAGACACATGGCTCGCTCTCTGGCTACGGGCCTGCAATACCAGGAGCGACTGACGCAGTCCTGCAACAGCTAGTCCAAACCGCCTTCAGCAGCAGGCTGAGAGAAGTTAACTCAACACCTCCTTCAGTTCAGCGGCTCAGTCAGCCTGCAAATATTACTGGGATTTAAACTTTAAAAAAAAAAAAAAAAAAAACTTTGTATGACAAAGTGGATAAAAATCTTTGGGTCCTTCTTTTTGTGAATGCTCGTTGGTCCCTACAGTTTGGGTAAACTGGGAAAGACAGGAGTGGAAGGTTTTTTTAGAGTTTTGTTTTTGTTTTTTAAATGTGACATATGGCCAAATGTGAATTAGTTTCATCAGCAGACATGATATTTAAACCAAAACATTGAAACGCTTACTTTTCAATGATTAAGTACTGTAAATCATATTGATTTTCATAACCGTGATGTTCTGCAGAGAAATGCTAGACTTCATGCACATGTGAAAACTTTATTCAGTAGTTTTTATACTTTAATACATTGTTTTAAGCTATTTATTGACCATGTGACCAGTTTTCTACTTTACAGAAATCAAAAGCTAGCTAAAATTTCAGTGTTATTTCATTTGGTGTGTAGGATTTTTCTTACACTAATGTGCTAAAATGATCCTTCATCAGGTTCACCAATGAAAACATGTTTTCATGTTTACTTCCTCTAGTTAGTCAAGTTTAATTGTCTTTTCTGTGCTCATATTTTCTTTGTGCTCAGTTTTAAATGGTTGTCCTTTCAAAGTACTTCATACAATAATTTATTTTTTAATATGGCCAAAAAAGGTCTGAAGTGGCTGATATTCTTAAATTGTTTTTTTTTTTTTTTTTAAATCACATTAATAAATCCAGTGTATGACATTTAGGACACTATAATAGAAAAGCTATATAATGTTTATAATCATGAATTCATTGTTGTAGAACCCCATAAAAATAAGAGCTGGGGTTTCATTGCCTTGGAATGAGTAGTGAATAAGTAATTCATGTTGAAACGTGTACACACTTCTTACCCTCGATTGTGCTGCGCTGCCATGTCACAAAAAAAACTGTCCCTAGAAAGGGTTTTTTTTTTCTTCTTTTTTCTGTTTTTCAACATTGCTCATAGTGATTATATTTGTTTTTACTCCTCTATTTGAGGGAAGGATGAGGTTGAGGCATGGCTACGTTAAGTCAGCATATCCTCCGTACCGGCCCTTTAAATCTCAATTACACTTAATCTGGTTTGTGGCGGTCACCATAACCTACAGACATACTAGCAACATTAATGGTGGAATAAGAGTTTTTCCAGATTTGATTAAACCTTTAGTAGGCTTGGTTGAAGTAAATAGCCAGTAGATGGTGCTGAAGTTTTAAATGGACTGTTACTTTCTTTTTTTTCTCTCTAAATTGTTTCTTATTGTGTTTCTTTTAACATTTTGCAGGGACTCATTTTCCAGTTTGTCCCTACAGAGTCAAATAAAATAGATAATTTTTTTTAAAAAATCCTAAATGGAACATTTGTGACTGTACGTTTAACTTTTTGAGTTAATTTTAACAACTCACAAGAAGGAAGAAAAAAGGTTAGTCTTTGATATAATGGAAGCCAATTTATTAGACAGCCTTAGTACATATTGGGTGCACATGGAAGTACTGTTTGTGCTTCAACACTCGCAAACATACAATCCCAATAAATGAGACGGTTTTAGGACAGACTAATGTTTAAATATTATTTTTCACTGATAAATAATTTTGATATAAATCAATTGATTCAACAGAGTTAACTCTATACAACAGCAAATAATTAAAAATAAAAACAAATTCAAGCATTTGCATCACAGAAATGCATTATAGTGCAATATACAACTTGTTTGGCCAGGAAAGAGTCGGGGGGGAGGAGGAAATAAAAGTGGTGTGGGAATAGGTTTGTTTTTTGTTGTTTTTTTTTTTCCTTGCAAAGCCATTCACCATTGGAGGGATTTACATTGCACCAGAGGAGGAAACAGACAAAGAAAATATAGATTTTTTTTTTTTTTCCCCAGTGGACCACTAACAGCTACAGCTAAAACGTCACAAACACGGCGGCTTCACGTTGGCATTTTAAAGGAAAAGTATCACTACAGCACAATCAGAAAAATCACCATTCAACAGTAAGACGCTAAAACGGCAACATATTGCATATACACAACACTACTCAGTGCATGGCCCAGTTAAACATCATTACAAACCAATGAAAAGATTTCATCTGACAGGATACAATACTGAAATACAACTGGCCCTTTTTAAGATTCTTCATTAAATATCAGCAAGCAACGGCCTTTTCAACATTAAAACATGAAGTTTTTCTGAAGAATGGGAAAAGAAAATACAGTTTAGGCAGCTGGAGGAGGGAGGAATTTGGCTTTTTCAGAACTCTTTATTTGTCTTGTCCGCTCAGCCAAGCATTTTAACTGAATACTTTAAACCGAGAACTTGTTTTGAGTATCAAACACTCAAGAGCTACTTCTAAAACTCGCATCTATATTATCACCGTCCGAAACTTCCCAACTATGTGCTTTTTAAAATGGTAACATTCCCATCACAAACTTTTTTTTTTAAAAAAAAAAAAAACAGAAAAACTTTGGGTTGTAGCTTAGATAGCCAACAGCAAAAACATTTATTAAGAACAAGTTGCATAAATTGACACTAAATAAGCAAAAATAGCTATTTGAATTTTTCAGACGAAAAAAAAAAAACTATCTCTTAAATAATCAGCTTCAGTCTGAAGCCTTTAGAAGGCCAATGATGTGCGGTTTAGCTACACTGCATGACTTTAATGGTGGCAAGCTGGCGGTTAGGAAGGTTTCAAAGCATGATTTTCTCTTCGTTGATACTCGAAACAAAGGTTTTTGGGTGTGTATTCAACCAAAACATCTCAGGAATGAGCTAAATGCCAGCTCTGCTGCACCCACACTTGATAAAAACACAGAACATTTCACACAAATCCAAGCATGCTACTGAATACAACATCTTAAATGGGGGGGTGGGGCTCCTCTCTGACGTGACAGACACTCACCGGCCACTTTATTAGGTACGATAGGTGTACTTAATAAACTGGCCAGTGAGTGTATATGAAGGCGAGTGTATAGTGATGGATTTTACAATATGAACCTCTCGAAGTGCTCGTCCCCCCTCCACCTGCTTCCAGTACAACTCACATCAAGGAGGTAACCAAAGGAGTGAACAAGAGAAAAATCTCTAACTTTTACACATTCTAGAGGGGTTTATAGCATACAATAGGACATTTTGGTACTTTCTGTTTTAAATGGCCTTCTGTTTAGACATATAATCCTTTTTAAATAAGTTTATTTAGTTGCATCCATTGTAAAACATGAGAATACTTGCAACAGTCTTCGATATAACATATATATATTTAATTTTTTTAAATCATCTAAGACGTCTTTTTTTTTTCCTCTCAAGCAAGATGCATACACAATTAATGGACTGGATTTGGCTGGGAAGGAAATGGAGGTAACATGGGCGGGTGGGGGCGGTGGAGAAAGATGTGGTTGGAGGCTTTTAGCTTGTCACTTCCTCGTCTGGTTTGTTCATGGCCTTGAGCTGCTCCAGCAGGCTGGTGGGAGTGAAGATGTGGGTCGATCCTGCAGACACACACAGGCAGAGTATTACATCTGCGCGCTGGGTGAGGAACAGACAAATCAAAATGAAAACTACCAAAAAAAATGTGTTTTCAGCTCTGGGTATGAATGCCTACGGCGGATGACGACAGCCTTGCACATAATGTCGAAAGTAAAGAGGCCAAAAGGCCCAAAGTTATAAAAGCATAATCAGTTAGTCAGCAGGTTAGAAATGGGTCAAAGTGTGTATCGAAGCTTTAAGTAGGAGTTTTACTGGTCGCTACCCCCTTTCCAAAAATGCTGAGATGTAGTGAAAATAAAAGTCAAGTGCAAATTATATGTTTGAATTCAATTTCTCCCAAAGATATTTTATTTTATTTTATGTTTTTGAAAATAATTCTTTCGTGCATAACATCAGTGACATGTTTTGAAAAGTTTGAAATGTTGCTAACAAAAGGCCTGTATAATGCAAAAGAAAAAAAAAAGAACACTTCCTAGAACAGTTTACAACTAATAAGGAAAATAGAATCCACTTAGTAATATTACTGGGCATAAAAGAGCAAAGATTTCATCATTCACTGTTTATGGGAACGTTAAAGAGACCTCGGACTGGTCTTGATGTTTGAGACGTCGGGCAACATTGCGCTAACCAGAGGCGTCATTCTGGACAGACAATGACTGCATGGATTGTTACATCCTTTTGGTTGGAAAAGATTGACACCCGCTACAGTTTACAAAACCAGTGGATTAATCAACACAGCGTTGATAATATGTGAAGAGTATACGCAGATTTAGAGCAGAGCCAGACGCGAAATGTTACTGCCTGTAATGCAGAAAACGTTTGGAGTATTATTGTAAAAATACAACAAAGGAGCCAGGAACTGTCCCTGCTTTTGTTTTGAATGTTCACATAGGCTTAAAAATGAAAAAAAAATGTATATATATGTTTTACAATAGCAATAGCAGTTCTCAATTTAAATATTTGATTGCCTTTCTTAATATTGTTAGTTACATTAGGGGTCTGTAGGAATTGCTAGTTATTTTGCTCTGTTTTTATTGCAATTTTACATAGTGTCCATAATTTTTGGAACTGGGGGCCGTGTTACTCATCATACAGAAAATGTTGCTTTATCAATCCAAATGAAAAACTGCATATATATCATACATCATACTGAATAAATCCAAAAAGAAAGGGGAAAAAAAGCATGCACAAATCTTGAAAACAAACATTTCACTTCATTTCTTGCTTTTAACGTTATGTCTTTATCTTGATTTCCCCAAAATACCCACCATGTTTTCCCTTTAAACATTTGAAATGTATTTATCTGGGTTAAATTGCATGCGGCTGAAGATAAAGGAAATAAAAAAGCTCAGAAAATGTGAAGCTTTTTTGACTGTAAAGTAAATGCAGAAAGGTGTTTAGTAGATTACCTGCAACGCCAAACCAAACTACTGTCGAAAAAAGCTAAAATTAAAAGAAGAAAAAGAAGGTTTTCTCTGCATGTTAGGAAATTCAAAATAAGCCAGTTGAGTCTAGTTCTAATGTGAGTGTGGGTGAAATTTTGAAGCTCGATAATCCTAATGAGACATGGATGAACTGTTGCGACAGCTGAAGACACATTTCAGACGGTGTGAAACTTGAAAGGTGCTGGTCGGAGTAAACCAAACACTTTGTCAACTTTGTGTGCCATTGCCTTACCAGCTGAACTGATGGATCATGGCCATAAAGGAAGCAAAGAGATGCTTTGATTTACTCCTCGCACCTGTTCAACATCGGGCCTGCATTGGGCCTGCGCCGGCTTGTTTCTGTTGGAAAGCTGCATGTTTCTCCCAATTTGGTGTCTTTACTTGAAAGACATTCACCCGCATTCACCTAGCTGAAGGTCGAAACAGAAGAGAAAGAGGCAGGTCCATCTGGAGTTGGGTTGTTATGGTGATGTGTGAGTCGGAGGTGCCAGGGATCGCAGGGGGGGGTTGGGCTTAGTGTGGACCTGCAGACTGGCCTCGCCTGTTTCTCTGCTGTCCTCAAAACACACAGCTTTGTGGGCCTTTTTCACCCCAGAAACACAACACTGCAGTCTTTGATTTCCAACACCATGAAATCATTTAAGATTTAGATCAAAATACATCAGCAGAGCAAAAACAGCTTTAGTAGGTGATGACGATTTTGCTCAGGAAGTGTTGAATGTGGCAGTATGCAGGGGAGCAGTCATACTGCTGATGGAGAGAGTTGCTTACTGGCTTGTAAAAGACAGTGCTTTAGGTGGTTAGAGAGAGATGAGAGATGGACGCCCACAGTCACTAGTCTTGAGTCGGGTTGCTCAGGTCCTCAGGGTCCACTGCTCTGCAGGTTTTAGATGTTTCCCTGCATTAACACACCTGATTCTAAGTAACAGATTATCATCAGTTTGTCACCAAGGTCGGCACACGTCTTAATGACAGAGTCATGAATATCAGGGTGTGTTGAAGCAGGGACACATCTAGAACATGGAGGACCCCCGGTTGAAGACCACTGCTCTAAACCACAACATACTGTTTGTATAGTCACAGACTAAATAAGGGAAGGGCCGGTTAGGGATATTCAAAGAAATATATTTCATCATTATTACCTCTGCCAAAAAACTTGAATTTTGAATGGCACCACTTGTCATGTTTAGGGGTTATTGTGTTAGAGTAGTGATTCCTACTTTGGTTTGTCGTGGATTGTCAGATTTTGTATATTTTGTCTCATTTGTCTTATTTTGTCTCATTCTACTTCTGGTTTTTATTTTGAAAGTCCACGTCTTTGTTTGTTGTGTCTCGTCAGCCCTGGTTATATATTATCTTGGCTTCTGTTCCTTCCAGCTGGTCCATCTGGTTTTCAATCTGTTTACCTGATAATCTTTTTTTTTGTTGTTGTTGGATTTCTTTGTGAGTTTTTCTCACCAGAGCTTTTCTGGTTTGCAGTGTATTATATTAAATAAAGGACATTTCTGTTTGCAAGGCCTGGCTCCTGGAGATCTCCTGCGTTTGGATCCTCACCACAACCTTAAACTTTAACACCACTGGGTTATATTGATTTTTGAAAGTTTAGTTATATTTAGACAGACATTGGAATTCATTTTGGTCTGATTAGTTTTTGGTGCATCACACTGATAATTTGAAAGCATTTGAAAAAAAGTGTTGATTTCTGTTTAGACCTCAAAGCAATACAGTTGTTTTTCACATTTCTTTCCAATGCTGCACAATCCAGACATAATCAGACTCCAAAAATGAACTCTGTTATCAGATTTTTACAGTTAGGCTTTTATTGTTGAAATGGTAATAAATGATCTTTTCATCCTCAGTTTAAAAGCGTGATCCTAGAGCTGGCCAAGGCAGCGTCAGATCACACAACTTCAGATTCAGACAAGTTTATTAGTCCCAACTTCTACAATGCATTTGCAGCTAACCACATCTGCAAACGCTCAAACATACCAAGTCCTCTTCTACGTGAAGAGATGTTCGTAAATGACAATAAAATGAACCATATACAACAAATATGTTGTATGGCAAGTCGTGTAGTCTGTTTGATCAAGTCGGGAGTCGTAATGTCATGATTTTTACACTACGAGTTATTCACAACAGATAACAAATCCGTTGACGTAAACTGTAAGATATGTTTATTGTTTTACTTTTTCTGATCTTTCTCAACAAAAACAAGTCAGGAATGATGCAAATCACACAAGAAACCTGAGTTGTTCGTTTGAAAATGGTCAGAGAGAAAACTACATTAGCAGTCCAAGCTATTTGTGTAATGATTTGTTCGGAACATGACCCAAAAAACAAAAGGCCAACTATTTTGTCATCTTTTCATCATTCTTTTCTCCCCTTTGTTTCAGAGGTCTTACTAACCTTTCTCTCTCTCATTGGCTATAGCGTTTCACGATTTAACATTAAATGATTTCTTGATGTGTTGGTGAACCTCTCATATGTGTCTTTGACTGGTTCACGCATAAAGATCACAAATTTGGCTAAAAATTATATGGGATGGTTTTTGAGATATCCATACGTAGAGGGAATGGATATAAAGCAGCAGTATGACATGTATGGCATCTTTCTTTTTGTTAAGTTGTTAAAGCATGTCAGTTAAACATTAATACACAGGCCAACTCTGTCTGCAGAGAGGCTTCACAGGAGGAGTGACTCAGAAGGAAAACTTTAGCTTGTGTTGCTTTATTGTGTCCTGTTTAGTTTGTCCTGTGTACCTGAACCCTGAAAGTGAGGTAGAGTGCATTTTACAAAAATCTAGCACCCTCTGAAGACAAGCCATGAGCCATGTGAGCATGTGATGATGGGCTGAACGGAGACAGTCAACAGACGGGAACTCAAATGAAAGAAAAAATACACAAGTAAAACTAAAAAAACGCTTCTCTGAAATCCAATATCAACTCAAGGTCCTATCCTGAAAGAAACTGCTTACAAATCAAGGTGATTGTCTTAGTAAAGTGGCAAAATAATAATCAGACAGTAAAAACCAATAAAGATGTTGGGGTAGATTAAATCTGGAGTGAGTGTGAGCCAGTTTCAAAGGGCCTTAGGGTGGCCATCAAGGTGTGATTTAATCCACCCAGCTGGGATGATGCAGGAGGCATCAGGGATGGCACCACGACCTCTCCAAGCATGGCTGCCAGTAGGCACAAATGTCCTGGACATAGAGACAGTGCTATGCTCATCATCAAGTTTGTAAAGTTTTTTTTTTTTTCCTTTTTCCTAGAGATTTCTGCCAAATCATCTGGTTGAATTTTAAACAATGCAAATAAAATTAAATTCATAGCTCTAAACTTGAAATATTGTTGCATCACACCAATGAAAATTTAGTTGCTTCAGTTTATATTTTGGGAATGGAGCCTGAAGCTGCAGGCCATGCAGTGAGAAAGGGCTGGGGATGTCCATCTCTGTGGGACACAGGGAGAAGGAGGAGGGTGGAGTTACATAAAACAGTACTGTTGTTCAAAGAAGAGGAAGGAACCAGGAGGAAGCCCTTGCTCTGTGAAGGTTCAGAAAGGGCTTCTTTGTGCAGCTGCCTTTACTTTTTTCTGTGATTTCTCTCTCCCTCCCTCCCAATCTGTCTCTGCCTCACTCGGCTGAGGGGTCTGCGTCCTCAAAGGACACCCTAGTGGACTCTCGGAAGTCGGGGTGCTGCAGGTCCGATAAGAATTTGGTGGGGGTGAGCATGTGGGTGGAACCTGTGGAGGAACAGAGGTGGCTTCACCACTCGTCTCACAGCACATGCCACGCCCCTACCCCCACTCTCTCCTAAAACAAAAGGGATCAAAAACAAGTAACCTTTTGCACAGAGCAGACACACCAGGCCAATTGCACTGTCATGGTCTTAGAGGAGGGCTGGAATTTAACCTGTGCCATGTCCAAAGTCCCCCACTCATTCACTCTAGTCACCATATAGTGGAATTCTGCGTTGGGGATGAGGAGCAGAAGCCCACTTTTTTCAAACACGTCCCCCTAACGTCAGTCACCACAACCTCGTTTAGCTTGCACTAGCCTACAACGCTAACCAGCATTACCTTACATTCATTCTGATCAAATCCATCCATCCGGCCTTATTTTAAAAGTTAATATAACGCTGTGTGGCGAGAACTCTCCCAAGGATGAAATGAGGACTGCTGGAGCTCCAACTGAGCTCTGCTGTGACCTTCAGTAACAGGGATCCTTCAGCAGAACCCCCCACTAGCCGGTCCTCTCCCAAGACCCAGGGTCATGAGCGATATCAGGGCAAAGGTAGCTACCCGCCTGTAAACTAGTGGTCCAGTTAGTCAACCAAGGTGACTCAGGCACTAAAGCCAGCTGTTGTTGCTGCCAGAGCTAACTGCCACTGAGCTTGAGGCTACAGGTCAGCTCGCCATTATCTAGTTGGCTGATCTCTGGCCAGAGGCAAAGGTAGCTGCTGTTGGCCGCATAGCTAAACGTTGCATCCTGGACTCTTCCCAGAGCCATGCTGCAGCTGTGTGTCCTTTAAATTAACAACACAACAAACTGCTGTATCTTTAAATTGGAATTATTATACTCTTTAGGTCGTAGGGGAGTTTTCTACTTGCCATTGATCATGTAATAATTGCCCGGGGGTCATGCTTTGGGTCTCTGGAAAACACCTAAAGACAGCTTGTATTGTAGTAGGTGCTACATAAATAAAATTGAATTGAATTTAGGTCATTATTGCAATGCAGCTGTCACTCAAAAAAAAACAAAAAAACAAAAACCCAAATGATGCATACATTTGTGACTATGCAATTTTACCTGATCAGATATGATTAGGTAAAATTACATTAATTCAAGCAGACCAGGTAAAATTACATAAAGTCAGAAACATATGCATTATAATGGGAATGTTTTTTGTTTTGTTTCCTTTTTTTATGTATCTATACATAAAAGCCCCCATTCAAAGGTGTTCATAGGAGACTCACTTTTGGAGCGAGCCCTAATGGTCATTTGATGAACTGCAATTTTCTCCACTTCCATGTCAGCATCAGTTCTGATGTTTGCCCATTGGGTAATTCTCACTACATATTCAAACAGCACTATAAACTAGAGAAAACACTATATAATAGATAGGAGGTGATTTTGAACACAGCTCTGGTTTTTAAGTTATTCAATGTAAGTCACACCTTCATATAGACAGTTGCATATTAGTTAATGCCAAAGGTTTGACCTGAAGCTAGCTTTATTTTAACTTCCTGTATTAAAAACTACAAATAAAAAATTCAGATTACACAAAAATACTTTTTTTTTTTTTTTGTAGATGTTTCTAGTGAATTTGAAAAAAAAAATTTACAGGCTTTACTGACTCGGATTCTGAAGAATACTTGATTTCCGACCAGGCTGACCTCAGATCAGAGCAGTCTGGGCTTGTTGTGTGATTGCAGACATTGCTGAACTTTAAGCGCAGCTGTGGGTTGAACTTGAAATGGTAGGAAGTTTCATGTTAAAGCGTAGCTAAGTTAGCCACATGCTAACCGACAGAGCAATTGGCCCACAGAGAGACAGTCACCCACTGACAGCTCACAAAAACACACACTCGCCATGCTGCACAGACACACACACAAAAGGAAAAAAAAACACACATTTAAGACGCATAGACACAGAAGAAGTCATAGCGAGGCTGCAAATTTAAAGACAACAGTTGTTTGAAAGACAGCAACTGAAGCAAAGCACAACAAAAATCAACAAGACAGTTCATCTATAACAAAGACTGGATGGCAAAGCTTTAAGACATCAAATAAATAGCACAGAGGATCATAACATAAAGGACTATTTTTAACGTAATACAATGCACATTAGGTAGGTTGGGACATCTATCTAAAAATGTGTCCGTTTGACAGTTTTAAAACTACTAACGAAAACAGTTAACGGTGTGTGTTGTAGGATTAATAGTTAACGTTCATTCATTTTTCAGAAACATTTAGTGTCAAAGTAATGTCATCTGATTTCATAAAGCCATAATTAAATGTAAGTAGGATACTTAAGTTGTACACTGAAATGGGTTTTACCTTTTTTAAAAAAAAATCAGATGATCCCTAGTATTTAAGATTCAATCTATCATGACAAAGGTTTATTTTTGTTTATATCCACAAAATCTGCACTTCTGTTGTACGTTTTTACCTAGCCAGGTCAGCCATCCTAATTTTTGTATTTCCTTTTTGTAAAGTGAAGGCTGGCCAGGTTAGGTTTGACCATCAACTGTCCACTCATCTAACTTGTTGTTTTTTGAGTCTCTATACACTTTCCATCCTTCTATCTTTCCTCTTCGCTTTCACTGTTTCGAAAGACCTGATTAAGTACGCAGCTTTTCTCTACGGGATGTCCGTTCAGGGACATGGCCACTCCGTCCTCAGGGCTTTGGCGGTCGAATCTATCTGTTTCCACAGCCTGCTCAACAAGCCTTCTTTTCTTCTGAACGTCCACACTTCATAAGCACTCGATGTTGCACCACTCACCAATGATGGCTTCCCACTTCCCATTAGCCTGTGTGACTTCATAGGCGCAGCGCATCTCACTGAAGGACACGCCCCCGATGACGAAGACCATGACCCGTGGCCCGGTGCGATACTCGCCAGGTGTCTTGTTCTTGTGCCAGTGGCCATATCGAGCACTGCCAGAGAGGAAAAAGTAACTCCAGGAGTTCATCTTTGTAGCTCATTTAAAACCCATACGGCGATATGTAGTGTGGACCTTGATTATGAAACTAAGTCTGCACAACACACTAAAGATAAAAAAGGGAAATATGTGGAAATTTAATATTTTCATATACATAAATAAATCCAAACAACACTTGATTATCTGTGCTTTTGTTCTGCTTCAGCTCTTATATCTGCTGCTAACCAACCTGTTCGTCCTGAGTAATCCCCTTCTTACTCACTTATTGATCAATCGCACTCAGCTCTTCCTATAAACTGATAATGATTTAACAGAACTGGAAAAGAAAGGGAAGAAAAAACACCATGAAACATGCAAACATGTTGGTGTGTATGTGTACCTGACCGCAGTGGTGCTGAAGGAAGCAGAGGAGCGGGTGGAGATGTAGGGGTAGTGCTTGGTGTCCAGCTTGTCATCGATTGCATCCTGCAGGGGGACGAGACAGTAAGTCGTTGTCATCAGCACGAGCACGCTTAAAGAGGGGCTCCACAGTTGTGTCACATCTCTTAGCAACCTTGTGTGGAGGTCCACCAGGGAATCAGCTTTGCACAAATAAGGGACTATATATAGTCCATGACAACCAAGATGGGAGGACTGATGTTGAGCTTTAGTAGCTGTGGATTTATGTTTACTCAGAGGGAAATAATTGAACAGTAAGTTGTTTTTGGAACCCCACTTTTATTTGCATTACAATCTCCTATGTGGCTGCAGAAGTGAAAGCTAGGGTACAAAAAGCCCACTATGTTGTTAAATAACACATCAAAATCTGCACAAACAAGGTCAAGAAAGCAAACCTCCATGATGTCCTTGACCAGTGGTGTCCAACGGGACAGCTGATATGTCTGCTCACTCACACGCTCCTTCCTGTCCAGCTTCTTTCCTCTGCGGAGGGTGGACTGATGAGGGAAAGAAGAGAATCGAGGAGTGAAAAAGAGCTAAGTGCAGAAGGTTCAGCTGACATTAGGGTGTGTCATGAACTTCAAACAAAGCAGAAACAGTACATATGGTGGAAAATTTAGAAGCATGGGGATGTTATGCACCCTAGTGCATAAATTGATGTTTTTTACTCGCTGCCATGTCTTAAAGTCTGTGATAATGAAGCTGTCTCCATGAACATTATAATCAACTACAACTACAGTTCACTCTGACAGATTACACATTAGGTGTTCTTCTATGATCAGAAAAGCTGTCAAAATTTTCGTAACACGCAGCCAATCATTTTGACTCTGTATTTAACCTTTAACGACAAAAGTCCGTGGGGAGAAGATGAGTTAGCGCCCATTACAAATGAAGAGAAAGAGGAATATCTGATGGGAGCTTAACGGAAACCAGGAGTGAATGACCGAGGAACGAAAAAAAGGTCTTACATCTGTGACAATGGGGACACCCAGGTGAGCCATGTTGGTGATGATCTCACTGTCCTCAGGAGGAATCTGAGCGTGCTGGATCAGCTTGTTCAGATTCTCCTCCGTGATGCCTGAAACCCCAAACACACACACACACACACACACACACAGACACACACACGTATGTTATATTCCATAACTGTAAAAGCATGACCATCGTGTTTACGTTTAATATGTTCCGCTGCTTTGGGATGAGGGGAAATCTTTTTCCTGTTTGAGGGAAAACATTTTTATTAAAAATCCATCTGTTTAGACTGACATAGCAAAGATTTTCTCTACACTTGTTAATCAGTTTATTCCAGACTGAACTGGAAAGTTATCTCATTCTTAGGGCTTTGTTTTTTTTTGTTTTGTTTTTTTAATCCTGTGAGATATAATTTCCACTTTGCCAACTTCATGACTTTTTGCATTTTTCATTATTTTTTTATTTATCCACCCATTTTCTATACCTGTTTTAATCCTCTACTGGGTCATGGGGGGCTCATTATTTTTTAGTTTCCTTATAAATAATCTCTTAAAGCAATGTATTGTCTGAAAAGTGTGTTTTGTCTAACTGACAGTGTGTTCCCAGGGTAATGACCCTGCCCTCTTGTCTGGTATTTAAAAACTGTATCAGAAATCAGCTGAAGCAGTAAGACACTAGAGGAAAATAATGCGACAATAATAACACAAATTTAGTTCAGTAAAAAGCAAGCCCAGAGTTGATTTAAGCCTACCAGCTGTAGTCGTTCTCACCGTTCTTGAGGAAGATGTAGAGCAGGATGATGCGGATCTTGTCGTAGGTGCTGACATTGGCATCCAGCAGGATCGGCACAATGGCCCTCATGGGGTCTTTGATCTTCTCTCCTTCAGCGTCGGTGCCCATAGCCAGATCCTACAGCAGAAAAAAGCCAAGTTTCACATTAAGGTGGTCATTAAAACTGTACTTTAAAAACATAATTTCCTCCTCCAAATCCCTAAACACACCTTTCAAGCACTCATTAAAACATTTCATGCTTAATTACTGAACATTTTAGTGGTTATTATGTCATTTATGTGTGAAAATAAAAGTTGTGCTGCATGAAAGACGTCCGTTAAATTATGAGATTCCTCCTTTAATTTGAATTTTTTTTTAATCTTTTCACCTCTAGTTTCCTCATTTCTTCTCCTGTCACCCCTCACCTGCTCCACGCGGCACAGCTTATCCACTGTTCCCTGGTAATGCTTCATGCAGTCTTCAGCCAGCTGCAAGTGAGTGGAGTACTGAAAAAAAGGACCAAACATACAGGATCAGTTATCATGAACACGGGAAGACGCACGCCTTCGTGCACACACAAACACACCTTGCTGAGCTCCTTCTGGTACTGAGGCATCTTCTTCAGCATCTGGGACAGATCCCTCATTGTGGTCTGTTGAAACACAAGAAAGCTAAAGTTCACAATAATTCTCTTCAAAAAATGCACAATGAACTCGCCATCAGTGTAAGACCATAAAATTATAGTTAAGATTCCGCCTTAAAGTAGGATTTTGAAACGTAAACAGCTGATAATATAAAATACTAACTTTGTATTTCCAGATCTTCAACCAGATTTGGACAACGTTTTTATCCTGCTGTACATCTACAAGTTTTACTTTTATCATTCGACGCCTTCTCAAATATTAAGGCCGCAGATATAATCATACGTGCTCTTAAACAAAGAAGAACTGGCTTTTAGTGCAGAAACTAAAGTTTTAGTTGATAAGATTTTGAAGAGTAAGCCTGGAGGTTCATCTGTCAAAGAGGTTTCAAACTCTTGAAATAAGATCAAAAAGACCAGTTAACTAAAGGTTAGCTGAGATCATCTATGCAGCTCTCAAGTTAGTACATCAAATATTAAGTATCTGACAGTATTCCAGCAGAATAGGGCTACTTTTGAAATGCTATTGCAGGTTCGTCAAGCCTGTTAGACGGACCGTAAATCAGAACCTACAGGCTTTAAAATGTACTGTCAGGTTTTTCTGCCACCGCAGCTGAGGCTACAAACTCTTTCCAATCTCCTATACTCATTTTTAGAGTGCAATTCATTTGCCAAACAAGAAACACAACAAACCATAAATAAAGTAATGGATGAAGCTAAGTGATTGCATTTTCTACTTCTCAGTTATCACGATAATTCATATTATACAGTGAAAGTTTTAGGTCACAAAAGGCCCATCTCCTCTCTCAGGTCTCTCTTTACCTTCTCTCCAGTGTTCATCCTCTTACTGGAAGAAAAGTCCTTCAGCTGGCGTGTCACCTCCCTGATGATAAAAGCACAAAAAAGTTTAGAAGCAGTTTTGTGAGCCAGAAGCCAAACTGCATTTTTCTATTTGAGTGTCGAAACGCTGAGTGAAAATACAACATGAAGAAAGAAAAATACTCACTGGGACACTTCAGCTATGTGTTTGTGTCTCAGGCTCACCCACAGGTCATCGTCTTCATGCAGAAGAACCTCTTTTGTACGAGAGTCCCCGATGCCGCTGGTCTCATATCTGATGAGGAATATATCAATTTATTTACAGACAAATTAGACTGAGTCTAAAATTTGTGACTGGAGCTGATATAATCATGTTCTTAGAAATTCAAGTAGTAAAATTGTTTGTTTTGTGCTGTCCATACGTGTAGACATCGTTTTCGATGGGCAGCAGGTCGTAGCCCATGGCCTGGAAGGTGAGCTCATGAAGTACAGGTGAGACGGGGTCAAAAGCTCTGTCCAGGATGATGAGCTGGGAACGGGCTTTATCTGGACCCTACGGCATGGGAGGCGTGAATGAAGCCGTGATATAAACAAGCACGGTACAGCATCATTTCACTCTTAATTGTAAAACAGTAACTAAGGCCATGTCGTCGCCGCTGTACTTTTATTTTAAAATGCCACAAACAAAACTAATCTGTGTCCACATTTGTGTTTTGGTCTCAGTCCATAAACATTGTTCACACTGTTGCCAAGGCTCATCAGGTGATGGTCAAATGATACAGAACCTAGGTTTCTGAGTATTCACATATTGAAAGCTTTTTTTATTTGTGAGGGTCAAACTTGCTGGAGTAGTGTGGACTTCAGGTATCACCATAACAAAATGTTTTCAGATTTTAAAATTTAAACTGCAACAGTGGATTCTGACACATTGCACACTAAAAGAACACCCTGCAAAGATCAGATTTGTCATTTCAACCTTGAAAAAAGAGAATATTCCAGAAGAACAGGTGATGATATATTTATAAGACAACCTTCCTTTAAAGGTTAAAGAACTGAAAACTGGTAAAAGACACTGTGAGATATGAGACAAATGTAAAACTACACCTGTGTAAACTCACCTCTCCCATCGTGGGGTCATCTGCCTTGTAGGCATCCAGTTTGTCTTGAACCAGCTGGGCCAGGGTGGCATTGTCCTTGTACTCTCTGACAGACACACAGACGGATGGATAGACGGACGGACGGATGGATAGAAAAAAGGTAGAGAAACACCAGCAGGAGAAGGGAGAAAGACACACACAAACATATGTAAAACACGCAAGGAAAAGTCAGGAAAAAAAGATCCACATTTTTCAATAAATACCAAAGTGTCAGTAGAAATGGTCAAGATTTTCAGGGTAAATGCCCTGCTGCTATACTCCTCATTATCTCTCTCTGTTCTGTAAGGCAGAGGGAGTTAGAATGCAGACAAAGAGGAGTATTTGAGAAACTAGCTGCTCATCATAACCAGGAGAAGACTGCTCAGATATGAGCTGTTGCTGATTCACTCATTTTCAGAGATGAGAACCCGGCCTGTACCAGAAGCATCCGTATGCGGCACCGCTTTTGTCACTCACCCTCGGTATCTTACGGCGGGGTACTCTTTCAGGGTGGCGCAGAGCGTGGCCAGCTGTTCGGCCAGCCTCTCCATCACTGGGTTCTTCAGCTGGGTCTTATGGGGACTGTAGAAACTGTGGAAGGCGTCTGGGTTGTCCAAAGAGTACACCTGCACACAAACCAGCAGAAATTTGAAGTTTGCTGCTTAGGAAAGCATTTTGCCTGTCTTTGGGTGCTGATTGGCCTATCCCTGCCTCTCTGTGTTTGTTTTATCCACTTACACGTAAAAATCTTATCCGTGAACATTTATCTTCTGTTTTCCATTTATTCTTTCCCATTTCCCTCCTCCCTTCTCTAATTACCTCCTTCATTTCCTTTCTTCTCTTATTTCCTCTCCTCATTCTGTGTCACCTCTCCTCCCATCCTCTGCCCTCATCTACTTTCCTCCTCTCCTCCCTGCATCACTGTACCACTCCCTCCTCCCACCCCATCTGTCCAGAGTCACATGATCACACGTTTGTACTGCAGAAGGGTCCCCACATAGGCCTGGCAACTATTGGCTACAGCCTGCTGTGTGGATCCCACCTTGTCCAATCTGGTAAGAGCAATCCACTTGAGGGGGCGGGAAAATCGGGCAGCAACTTGCCTGCAGCAGAAAATCACTGACTCTGAATTAATCATCGTTGACAGGAACGGAGCAAAGCATTGTGGGTCGTGCAGCACCATCAGATAGAGGGAGAGTCAAGGATGGACAGAAGCAGACCGATGGGTGATGAGGGGGTGGGGGCGGAGTGAATGGGGAAAGGAAACAATACATACAAATAAAAGAAGAAAATAAAAAGCTTGTTGCTTGGTGAACAGAAAGAGCGCAGGCGACGTGCAGCAGCAGGGATGGGGAAATGGTGGGATAGAAAGCAGACAGGGAGGGGCAGCATTTCTGGGAATAAAGAAAGCGAAGGGGAGCTGGGAGAGAGAGAAGTAAATGTGACAAATGGGAGTCTTTCTAGAACAGTCTGGCAGTAAACAGAGCGACTGGTGAGTCAGCAGCCACCACCTGAGCATGCACTGTTATTGTGTTTCTCTGTCTTCTCCTTTTTTCTGCTCCTCTCCATCCCTCCCTGGCTCAAAGGAAATAACCTCCCTGTTACTATTCCTGTCAGTGTCCTTTTCAGCATCACTTTCCATCTGCTTTCATTGATCTCCAGCTGCTGGTGCTCAAGCTTTCCACCTCAAGATCTCTTTCTCGGTCTCTCTGGTTCTGCTGGGAGACAATTAAAATAACCCGGCTTCTTTCATTCAGTGCGAGTTTTAAAGGCAGAAGAGAAGTCATGGCAGACCAGGAACGCTGTCGAGCCCTGCGTTACCTGATTGCATCAAAAAAGCCACAATGAAAATGTGTAAATGGCAAAGCGGAAGCTTGACAGACTGTGTCAAAGTGATGAGGCTTTCTGGCTGCATCAGAGCCGTTGTTATTCTGCAATATATTAATACTGATAATGATAATAATAAACTTTATCTGGTGTTTTCAATAAAAATGTGCTCCCACTGATGCTCAGACATTTTAGCAGTTTTACAATGTCAAATGATGCTCCAAAGGGATTTTGTAGCACAAAAAAGAGGAAAAAGAAGACCAAGATTTGATGCATAACATAAAATTCATATAGGTTATTTGGTCAAAAATCTAGACCATAGATTTATTTGATGAATGTCATTTATTAAACTGCAACCAGACCAGACACTTTTGGTGGTTGTAAATATGTTTCTAGTGAAATTCTAGCAGAAACAATCATGTTTGAAGACCAGATTTAGTCTCCAGTTTTATTGTCCAGATGTCTTCCTATTCTTCTGTTTTGTCCAATCCAGTGATTCGTGTGAAAAATATGTCCTTTTATGTCTAGACGGTACAGATGGGAGCAGAGAGTCAATCTTTTGCAGTTAATCATTATCACTACAACACTTTAGACAAGCTATGAAAAATTTGGGACCTTTCAGGACCAATTAGCTAATAATTTAACACTTTTCTGTTAAAGATGCATGTTTTGCAATTACTGAAAGAAGTAAGTTGTGAATGCATGTTCACCTGAGACTCGTAGGGCAAGAAGGCGATGTTGATCTCCGTCAGAGTCTTGATGGTTTTGGAAGCGCGGCTCTTAACCAGCTCATTGAAGAGAGGATCGGGGCAGGCTGGGAAGCACAGATACAACAATTACCCTTCACCTGGTCGTCAATCTGAACTCATCACTACTGACACCGGCCCTGAGCATCTCAAGATCTTAAAAAATATATATAATGAATATAAAATGTTGTACATATATATACGTATTTATTAATGGAAAGGTTTTCAGTGAAAGTTTTGCTTCTGTCACTGTCATCACTGATGTAAGTGGGACATTTCACTGACTTTGTTCAAAGATATACTCTGGTGTCATTTAATTCAACTAAAGATTCATACTATGAACCTAGTTTGCATTTCTATTTCATTTGTTAATTTATGAATGCATACATTCATTCTTTACATCCAAGTACAGAACAGGTGTGTCAGTCTCATTTACAATGTAGCCAAGTAAGTCCTAAAATAGGTTTATATACTTTTAAAAAATCACTCATGTGTAGAAACAAAGGTACATTTCAGATTCTTATTTTTGTTACTCACAGTCAGTGAAGAAAACGTGGGCTGCTTTGTATTTAGCTGAATGAGGGTCTTTGAAGTCTCCGATGAGGGTGTGGACAGACTGACACGAGAAAGAGTCAAAGTGTTAGATCCAGGTGACAGTGGTCATGTTTATGAGTGACTTTGTACAATCATAGTGAATGCATTTTATGTGTTTGAGCTGTATGAACAGCATTTGTGCAACAGCTTAGAGAAAGTTTCAAAAAAATACTTTTTTTTTTAAATGTGCTGAGCTTGCCAGCTCCATAAAACTCAAATAGAACAGCTCAATAGCACATGGTGGTAAATTCCGAGTATAAAAACACCACACTGGTCTGAGGTGCTTCAAACGATGTAAATTATCTTTCATTTGTTTTATTTGAACAGTTTTCCTGTTGGATTTAACTGTTAAACATTTTATCACATCTTGCTTTCCCACGACCAGCAGAGAAAAGGGGACCATGGTGATGCAGATGTGTGATCTGTCTCACCCATCGTCTCAACTGAGCCAACAGTTGCGTTCAGGTGCCGGCGAGATACAACGGACAACCCTCCACGGAGGACACGCTCACCTTCTCTGTGGGTGTAATCAGGTAAATGGCCTCCAGGCTCGGGAGAGGCTCTCGCCGCTTGTTGATGTCCTCCACAACTACGCAGGCAAAGACATACACACACACACACACACGTGGTCAAGCAAAAGAGAGCCTGGCAGCGTGGAGAAACTGTAAAGGTTCTGATGTCTTACTGGTGATGCCCTCCGTCATGATGTCTGTCATCTTGCAGCAGGAGGACAACATCCTCATACTCAGCTGATCCACGATCAGTGCCTGATGATGGGAAACACTCATATTAACATGTTCCTGACACTTGAAGTGATTTTTGTCATAACATGTGCCCTTTATATCTACACAGTAAAGTTGGAATAATTTTGTTAACAGAAACATTCATTCTTTCACCTATTCTGTGTTTTTATTTACAGTTTCATGAGAAGATGTAAAAAAAAAAAGTTTTGCAGTTATTTAGATCTAAAACCGAAACAAGCGATTGTTCTTTGCTAAAACTTTGCAGAAAATATTTGATAACTTTACAAATCTGTTGCCAGTAGATCATGATCTTTGACACGTGAGTGTATGTGTACATCAGATCCATCGAGCTATGCTCAGTAACATTAATCATTGAATAATTAACACTTCCAGAATTTATTACCATCAGCATACTGGTTTCTTCTCGTCTGATTTTAATAAAACTTTAAACCTCTCACCTTCCACTCTCCCTTCTTCTTCACCTTCTTGATTACATCGTTCATAATCTCTGCAAAGGAAAAAATTTAAAAAAGCTTCATCAGACATGTGAGAGGTTCATGACATTTAGATGACCAAATGGATTTTCTTCCAAAAAGTAAGTTCTTGTCCACCTCAAGAGCTTTAACTGCATCATATTTGATAGGGGTTGGCATTAATAATACGTCCTTGAGCCATTCAAGTCTGAGCATCTCTACTTCACCAGGATCAACCTCTGTGTGTAGTGTCAGAGATCTGCTCCATTTAATTTTCATTTACCTTTTTTTTCAACTTCACTACACAGTATGTTGTTAAACCATGATTATATTTCAGTTCAAATATTTCAACCTGCCTGAAGCTGTAGACGGTACCATACGATAACATCGCCAACGTCAAGTTATATGACTTGAGCCTCAGCTGAAACAACTAACCCTGAACTAAATTTACAAAACTCAATAACACGAACAAAGGGGTGCGGTGACCCAAAACACAGTTTTTGTGTGATTCTGCTTTGCTCCTCACTCATCTCAAACACCCAGCAGGGATTAAAGCTCTAATCCACAGCAAGGTTCAAAAAAACCACGACCATGTTTATGCCACAGTGCTGATATTGGCCTGATCAGTGTGCCCACCATCTGTCAGTCCCACTTGAATAAATCAATTTACGGTGAATCCCTGTTGAACATCAGGTTGGATCACTGGAAATATATATAACCTGTATAAACTTCCTGAGCCATGGCTAAAACCCGATGTCACTTGCATACTAATGGTGTACCATAGATTAGAAAAAAATAAAGAAATGTATTTTAGTGAAGGCCAGAGTTGCAGGAATGATGGTTTCTGGATGTAAAGTTGACAAATAGCACCTTTTCCAGTAACCACTGTTTTCCTCTTCACCCAACTACAAATCAAATTCAACACATTAAAACATCTACACTGACTGAAATTTGACAGAGTGAATCAAGAAACCCAGAGTCTAGCCATACTCTGAGTCAGATGAACTGCATCTGACCTCCTGTGGGACAGAAGATCTTGGAATAGTAGGAATATTATTCTCATTAGGCGACGTAGAGATTCCCTGACTGCACTCCGGTCTATTTCCAGCATTTCTTTAGTCCTGGCCTCTTAGCTGCTGTGTCAGCAAAGCACGGGAGCCAATGAAATCTCAGCCAACAAAAACAGAAACTATAAAAACAGCCTTGTTTTTATTTATTTCATTTGTTTACTTCCTTTTTTTTCAGGGAGCCAGTGAAGTAACTATGGAGCAGCTGACAATAGCTGCTAAGCGCTCAAAGAAAATGAAAGCATTTCCATTCCTCTATAGCTGAATCTTGTTTCCTTGAGCACACAGGAGGATACACTCCTGGAGACAAAGCGGGAGCAAGGATATCCGTGTGTCGCTTTCCCTTTTCCTCCGCTGCAGCTCATGTGTTTCCTCCAGTTCTGGGTTTCTCTGATAAAAGCAGCTCCAATCGCTGAACTGATGTTTCAGCATTCACTTGTGTGCAGCTGGAGTCAAATATTTTCAGATTACATAGTTACTTTCACTTTAATATTACACATAATAATATAATGAAAATAAAATAAAATAAAATAAAGCCACACCACTGGTCTTTTTTAATTTAACCGTGATTTTTACTTGTTACAATACTACTGTATATTTTGTAAAAAAAAAAAAATTTATATACCAATAAATCTGACCAAGAGATATCTTGTGCTGAAAAAATAAGAATGAAACTATCATCGATCTCTGGAGATGATGAGGTGAGGTTAGCAGGAGCAGCTGAACAAACCTGATCAGATCCGACACAGTCTGTCAGTTGATGGTAAGTCTCAAACTTAAAATCAGTCATTCATAATTCTACACTGTTTCAATCCATTCACACAGGTCCTTTCACTTAATCTACCTCATTAAATCATTTCTCTTTGTGTACCATCAGCAGGTTACTATCAGAACACCACTAAGTTAGAGGAACCTAGTTTCTTCTTAGCTTCTCTAAACACAATAAAGCAGTTACAGAAAAAGGAAGGATGGATATTTTCCCTCATTTGTCCATGTTTATACAACATGACTGAAACAATAAAGTATCAAGAGAATTTTTTAGAGTCTATCTTTTTATTTAATCACAACAGTTTGTCTTCTCTTTAGTCTGTAGCTGTCTTATCCCTATGTCTTCGTGGATTATTCCTCACATCTTTCCACATGGAATAAATCATTATATGGCTTCCAATCAACAGCAGCCACTTTAACGCCGAGAACACACACACACACACACACACAGACACACGCACAAAACACTTCTAAATCAGATTTCATGTCCTTGAGAGCCCTTGTGCAATCAATGAATTGAAACTGAAATTGTGTTTAAGATTGCAGGTTCATGCATTTGCCAAAACTACACAAATTAAAACCACACAAATCAAATACAGTTATGCTGCTTGGATCGAGCTAATTTCACATCATCACGTACTCATATTTTCTGCTTCATGTTAGAGATCTGGACATTACTTTTTTGTTTTCAATAATGACCAAAATTAGTACAGGTGGTTTTCTAACCAAGATTTATAATATTTGTCAGCTGAGTCTTTAAATGTCAATAAGCAACCTCAATGCTTCCTCTGATAAACAACAAGGAAGATCCTCAGGTCATTCTCAGAAATATTTTAAAAAAAACTGACATGAACTTGTGAAGAGCAAATGCCAAAAAAAAAAGAAAGAAAAAGAAAAACACTTGCTTTCCTAAAGGAAATAATTCTTGACTATGTTTATTTTTCTGGAACTCAAAAGGAAGAAAAATATCGATTTGTCATGTAAAAAAAGCTGTTTTTTATTTTCTTTGAAGGCTAGAGTATTGTTAAAAATTACAACTTTTCCCAGCCTTCATCCATATTGAAGACAGATTACTTTCAGAAGAAAAAAGAATGGCACACTGGTGGAGCTACAAAAGACAAAAACATTTTTGATATTGATGCTTGAAGCCAAGAGTTTGCATAAAGTTGTCTAACAGTTGCTGCTGAACCAGTTGCCTCACCCCGACATTAATAATATTGGAAATACAGTGTTATATCTCAGAGCTCTAGAAACTGCTCTCCTTCAGCTCCTGTGTGACCACATCAACTGAATCATATGAAACATTTAACCATAAAACTATGAGGAAACCACTGACTTTCACCAATGAAAGAGAATGAAAATCAGATTCACGTGAGGAGGAAACAGCTCGCTGCATTTTTTCTGTCTGACCTCCATCAACACATGAAAGCACCAGTGTGTTAGAAGGAAAGAGACCTGAACAAACAGAGTAACAGCTGTGTCAACCAGACGGGCACACCAACACACACACACATGCACACATGCACACACATACTCCTTATTAGCAACATAAGCTCTTTGATTCCAGTGTAACAGGATATAACATCCTTGTAGTACAGAAAGGAGAAACGTTATGACTCAAAGATAGTTTAAACTACAAAATGGGTTTTGTCTCCAAATTATAACATCTAAATAGCTTTGACACGCTTGGTACCTACGTCTACAAAAGAGAAGAATTCACTAATGCACATCTCTCTTAAAGTCCCACTACAGTGTTTTAATTGGATTGGGGTCTGGATTTGACGTGGTCACTCCAAATCCTTAATTCTTTTATTTATTTATTTTTCAGCTCATCTAATGTAATTGGTTGGCATACTTTGGGTCACTGTTCTGTTGTCTCACCCAATATTGATCTGTCAGAGAGACAGCTTCACATTTACTTCCAGAACACTCTGGTATACTGAAGAGTTCATGGTCCACTTAATCATCACTTCTCCAACACTGTCCTTGACTTTGGCTAAGAGATGTTTTCTCAAATGTTGTATTTAGTTTTCACCAATTACAGCAGTACATTTTACCTCATCAGATTAAACACTGGCACTTTTGCCTCATCTTTACAGGACACTGCTCCATAAGTCCTGGTAGATGTTCAAGTGCTGTCCTGTAAATCTCAGTCATGTTTCCATGTTCTTTTCAGACAGAAGAAGCTTTCTTCTGGGACCCTTTCAAGCAAACAGTACTTGTTCAGTTTTCTTCTAACTGTTTTATCACGTACTTTAAAATTTAACATGCTCTGTGATGCTTGTAGATTCTGATATATAGTTTGTGGGATTTTTTTAAATCATTATTATTATTATTATTTTAATGTTTTCTGAGAAGAACATGGTCCAACCTTGGCTTAAATTTGCTGGGACACCTACCACTGCAAAGACTTTTACATTTCTTCACTGCTCTCCTCTTATTAAAAAAAACAAAACAAAAAAACCTTTTTCACTGAATCTCAAACTGTTTGAAAATCGTGTTATGTTCATTTCAAGATTGTTGTGCATTAGCAGCTGTTTATCTAAACCCAATGCTAGTGTTTTTGCTGTGTTAACACATCTGAATACTCTAGACCAGCAAACTGCCAAAACATCTGTTTAAAGAGAGGAACGCACGTCTCCTGATGATTAGTTCATCAAGATAAGTAGCAGATAAAATCAACTTATCATTTTAAAACCTTACTGAGGTAGTACAGGGAAACCTAGTACTTCCTATGTGATTTTTGTTTTGTTTTATTTTATTTTTGTTGAATAAACAATGATTGATTTAATGATTTTTTTAACATGATTTAATATGGAAAAAATATGACTGCATATCATGTACCTAAGCAGATTTGTTGTTCCCTTGCACTCTTAATTATTGCAATGACAATAAACTAACTTAAAAAGGGACAGTGACCAAATTAAAACTGAAGAAGTGAACAAGAAAATGTACATATTAATATCAAATTGTAGCAAATAAACAGATCAGAATGCAAAGCAGAAAACAGCAGACTAACAGAAAGTGACAAATTCAAAAGAAAGCTGTTACCCTTTTACCTAACAGTATTTAGCCCCATCACAAAGCAGAGTGATATGCTACTGTGTGTGTTATATTGACCAGGTTGGTGCAACGCTCTCCTCTTCCACCCAGCCTTGATTCTACACACTAAGCAACAGTGAAGAGCTGGCAGTTTCTCCCATTGCCTCGTGGTTCTCCCCCCTTCAGGGACTTTCACCTTTGAGTACATGACCCATTTTCTCTCTGGATCTCAGCTTCGCGGCAGCATCACTCCCAAGAGAATCTGACGCTCCTGATCTTAAAGAGACAGACAGGGATTTCAGCGTGGCGTTGCACTCAAAAGCAACACAAACTACATCGGTCTGCAGCTCTAAGACTTCATAAATACAGCAACGAAAACATTTGAAACTTCACTTACAGGTCTCCGCTTATTGTGAAGAGAAAAAAATGGTAAGATGTGGCCTAATTAAGGTTTAAAGAAGAAGTAAAATGTGTACCTGTCTGTGGATATGTATAACTATTAATTATGCATTGTATCCTAGCATGAATCACCTCAGTGGTTACCATGGTTTCCTGGTTCCAAGCAATCTCTGAGCACTGACATCAACCTATTTGGCCTTAGTTAAAAATATAAATAATTGAAAACTAAAATACTTAATGAGAGCATCAGGGTCTGGTATTCTGCTTTTAACTGTGTGGTCAGAGCTGACTAGTGTTGCATAATATCTAAACAAGTCCAAGCCAGCACAAACTGGTTAAAGGAAAAACAGAACTGGATCACGACTGTGACATTTATGACCTCCAGTAAAAATCCAGCCAAAGGTCAGAGGCCACGATGTGAAATGGGGGCTGATGAGGACTGTTTTCCATGACCTGGGGGCAATCTACAGGAACAGAAAAAAGCAGAGATCTTCACATGTACATGTGCAAAACTACTGGGGCCTCTCACAGCTTGCTTTCCTGCTGAAAAAATTCAACCAAGGTACCAGGGCAGACTGTGACTTTACTTTTCTAGAGACGACAAATATTCTGAATGTCAACAGTTGTTAATGCTCAGGCATCATGACAGAGGTATGTTGACCAGCCCACCTGAGATCATCACTGTGTTAAAGGGGTCTTGCTCTGACTCGACTGCAGGAAAAAAAAGGTGAAGCAAAGATGTAGATGCATCCCACTGAAACACTGTGGTTTATTTATTATCTACAAATGTCCTGAGGGTCAGAGGGGCTGGGCATGTTAATAGAGAGTAGAAATGTGAGAAATAAACATTTCCAGTCTTTCTAAATCCAATATTTTAGTCTGGGTCTAACAGGTATGGGGGGGAACTTTAGGAAATGTTCAAAACGGGGCTCTTTTTTTCAGAGAGCAGTGAAGGGAGGGGGAAGGAGGAGCTAGCTCTTTGTGTTTTGTTGACTTTTTGATTCAAAAATCAACAGTCATTTCAACATTCAGAAATCCCTGAACCTACCTTTAAGTTAGCTTTGTGGCACTGGATTCTTAAACTGTCAAAAAGGCCACTGTCAGAGGGGGCACACTTCTGATCAGCAGATCAGTTGAACCTAAGCTTGTGGTGACACTGCAATCACTTAACTTCAATCACAGCTGCGTGTTAAAATCTAACATAAATCTAACTTTGACATAATGTGGACATGTTCCCATTAGCTTCTCAAGCAACATGGCTGCAAAAAAAAAGGGCTTGAAAACCGTTCTTCAGAAACCAGTGGGTCACATGAGATAATGCATTGTCCACTGTTTGATACTATGTTTCATACTCAAACACATACTTTTATACTATACCATCTGTGGTTAAAATACGCTTTAGGCAGATATGTTAAAGCCATATTTAGGCACATATTAACAGACAATACAACTGGATCAAGCATATTTGTTGAATTTCCAAAAGGAATAAGTAAATAAGTAATAATACAACCACCTCGTAGGGGATGATGAGACAAAGCCAGTTGACTATAGTTATGGCTCAACTAGGCCATTTTGCAAGCGAAATATTTCACACTCACACATGATAGGTGGCCATAGTCCTCCATTTCAGCTGGTCAGCTTTACAGACACATATTAATCTTTTCTGGTGGACTTATTACACCACACACCAAAGCAAGTGATGCATTTTTGGTTTAGCTGGTGGCAGCAAATTGTTAAAATACTGCTCTGTAAATTGATAAATGTACATTCTTGTATGCTTTATTTATTTATAGTTTTCTTCTCTGGAGTATGACCATACGGTCGGGACAATCCCACTCCACTGGAACGTTTACATGTGTTAGTCCAACTTTCTGTCATCATGTAAACTGCCTGAGGGCCAATGAGTGCTAGTGAATAGTACAATAAAGTAAACAATTACAATAAAAAGACATTCTTAAAGTCATTAAAACTGCTCAAATCTACCTCTACAGAAAAACAACACAAACAGAAACCTTTCAACCAAAGTCTACATCATCTTACTAAACATAAATTCACAGGGAGTGGCAACCCCACAGCTAATATAATCTAAATATGAAATTACTTGAGGTGGTTGCATGTTTTTGTGCATGTTTCGGTTCAAGTATAGGAACATCAGAAGCAGCAAAAGAGGCAAGCCGGGCCGACTTCTGAACCAGAAACAATCATGAACAGGCACTGGTACGTACAAAATAATAATCATGAAAAACCTAATCACCACAGTGGACACAGAACACAGCAGCCCCAACTCTAGACAGTGATAAAATATGTTTAACCCTTCATACACTAATTTATGACATATACAAACCAGGCTAAAGTCTCCATCCTGTCAAAGTAGACTCATTTATATACGTGAAAGAATTTAAGTGCTTTGTAAAGAATGCTCATTTTCTTCATGCCTCTGTGTCTAACATATATTTTGATTATGGATTATTCTATATCACGTTATAATTGGTTTTTGGTTTTATATAAAACATGTGAATGTGTTTCAAGTTTGCTAACTTGATTTGGTAGCAAACTCTTGCAACTCTTGCTATATTTCATATTTTTTAATAATCTAAAAGTAAAACGAATATGCATTTTGGGTTTTTGGGTGCAGTTCTTGTCCTTAAAATATTCCATTGAATTAGCACCATCTCACATTCAGGCTGAAGATAATTTCACTTCTCTATTCACTTATTAAAGTGGCTGCGGTTCTTTTTCTTCTAAATGTGCTGCTCAAGAGAGAATTGTTGGGTTTCTCTATGAAATGTCTTGATCTCCACGTGTAAAATGCTCCTCGCGATATCATTTGGTGATGTATAAATGAAGATGAGCACATCAGAGACACTCATTGCATACATCCAATGTTCTGGTATTGGCCGACGATCAGCATTGTTAGAACCTGCTCCATCACCAACTGTTGTGATGCAGCAGGCTCCAAGAACCAAGCCGGAGGTCTGTCATACTCTGGTTCTACTTTGTTTATAACAACATATAATGAGTATATAAACCAAAATGAGCTGGTTGCATTTTGAATACTGAATCCTCTTTTAAACATCAACATTTTTATACCATAGTCTCACTTTCTCTTGGCACATTTGGCTCTAACACTGCTGCGATATCTATAAGTGGATACTTCTGCAACACTGTTAAATATGTCTCCACCATGTGTAAGTATCTGTGCAAGAGGACGACGGAGGGAGCAGTCACGTGCTGCTGGGAAGAGTGGGAGGAAGAGGATGTCTGCCAGCTCTGACACAGCACTCTCCATCAGTGAAAGAAGACGGTGAATTCAATAAGATTGTGAGCCACCGGAGCCCTCAATTAAAGAGCTCTTCATGCTCTGCAACCACACTGGCATGAGCATTCAGCATGTATTTATCTGGCACTGAGAGAGTCTCATTTGTATTTCTTGTATGTGTGTGTTTTACAGAGAGCTGCAGGGACTGCGTCAGACACTAGAGCCAGACTAGTGTGTGACGCTCTGGTTCACTGATGCTTCCAAGGTCAGTGGGAGACGTGTGTGTGTATGTGTGGGAGAGTGTTTGTGCAAAACTAATGTCCCTCCTGGACCTATCTCTTTAACAAGCCCTAAAAGGTTATCTCATTTCACTTTTTCCAGCTTCCAGAAAACATCTAAAGGATACATTGACTCAGCTGGACATTTTGGGATGAGTGTTACTTTGATTTGACCAGAAAGAGGACTTCAATTGTATTTGCATGGCTTGAGTTGCAGCAGTAAATAAAGAATAAAGATTATATCAAATGATAAGCATCTACATAGGCTCTGTTTAAAGGTCATTATATAACATGCATCGACCTATACATTTATGTAGCACAGCAAAAAATGTAGTTTTAGCGAGGGATATCTTGCATTGTGGGGTTTTTGCAGTTATATAACCAACAGTGAACCGGTGAGATCACAATACGGCACCAGGATGGTAAAATACTTCACGTATTGTGGTCTGTTTTCATAAAAGGCAACACAACCAAAACCCACAGATACTGATTAATGGAGCCGGGGTCATGTGATCGGTTCAGGTCAGAGAGACGCTGGGATGTTATATCATCCTGTACTGTCAGTGTTTGAAAGTGAGGGTGTTTAAATGAAAGTTCTAAAAGGAAAGTTTTAAAAAGGAAGAAAGAAAATGCAACTACTGTGAAGTGTGCTGCTGCAGCGGATGTAAAGAAACGCAGCACATTTAGTAAAATGTCACTTAAGGTGAAGCACTGTTACTGTAGAGTTTTTCTTTTTCTTTTTCTTTTTTTTTTTTTTTTACCAATAGTCAAACACAGTCAAATTCATCCTTTCATTATCTAAACAAAGACACCTATTTATCCAAACATGGTCATTTTGATCAATTTCTGCCCTAATCCTAACTTTTGTACATTTCAAAACAAAAATGTGAAAACTGGAGAAAATCAGCCAAAATTGCCATCATATCTCCCGTCAATTACACGTTAAACTAAAAGGTCATGTAGTGTATCTTTTATTAATTACTTCATAAATGACAGGAAACTAGTTAATGTCTATTTGAAAAAAAAAAGCTTAAATGTTAAATGGCCTGCATTTCATTGGCCCGCTGTCACCAGCAGTCAGTCCTACAAAAACTCCTGTTACGTTTCACCTTTCTCCAGTCATAAAACACACCTTTTTCTGTACATGTAGCACTTATTCATCTATCATACACACTAATGACCACGTTAGTGTGGGGTTCAGTCTCTTAACCGTTGAAAGTTTGAGAAGTCACTAAGTAAGGTTTTTTATCTGATTGCTCTAAACTTTTGTGCTCCATAAGTAAATACAAAAAGAACACACATCTCACATAAATGTGTGTTCTAAACATATATTTTAAAGGAAAATTATTCTGTATTCTCCGTGAACATTAATAAAATAAAGGTTGCTAGTACTAAAGTAAATGTTGAGTTTTTATTTAACAAGACTCCACTTGAAGCAGCATATAGACCTCCTAAGCCTGAGCAGAAATATATTAAGCAGGTTGAAGTTATGAATAAATGAAAGTTGAGAAATTGATTAAAATTTCTCCATCTCCTCACAGATCTTGTCAGACTTGGATTCACAGGATTTTGGCAGAAATGTAATGGACTGTCCTTATTGTCATGTTTATTTATTATTTATATTACAGTACAGTAACAAAAGATTTTAATATCTGTAGGTATGAATGAGCAAGCACGTACTGATTCACTTTAAAATAAGCCAAAATTGGCATTCCCCTTCTCAGAAGTAGAGAGAAACATAAAAACATATAAATAATGTGCACCTCTTCCAGCTGAATACAGCAGATTTTTTCTTTTCAGAGTCTGATCAAAGAGATGAATTTTTAAATGAATGATGAAACCTCATCACTGAGCCTCTCTGCTGCTCCCTACAACTAATGTTCACGCACAGCCATGATACTGGGAGGCTGAAACTCAGCCTGCTGCCCATCCCCCTCCTCCTTCATCTCAGCTGCTAGATCCACTACTGCAGCTATAGAGCCCATGATGGTGTCACCCTCCCTGCCTGCCCCCGTTACCTCCACCAATCCCATCCCAGCTTCTCCTCTATCAAACAGAGTGCAGGTGTTGCCTCCTGCTTCCCTGATGTTACCTTCAGGGAAGCATGCACACATGTGTTTACATTGTTCTGGAAAAGATGATTCACTCAGCTCTGAAAGCCTACAAAGGCTCACTTTCAATTTTACAAACTGTGTTATGTAAGTGCCAGTTATGGTCCCTAAATAATTAAAGACTGCAGACCAAAGATAACTGGCATTTCAAGCTGTATTGTGTAATATAGTAGGTGTTGTAGGTGGGAGAATTTCTAACAAGACTCTGACTTTTGGATTAAAATCAGTGCTATTGTATCATAAAAAAATAGATCTTACAATATAAAATGTACCATCATCAGGATACAAACATGGCTGCATAAAAATATTAATTCTCATCCACGACCTCCATCCATACAAAGGTACCACCAAGTTAACCATATTAAACATATTTCTTCATCACCTTCATCAGGCTGCTACAATTCAGTATTATCAGTGGACTCAAATAGTGAAAATATACTTGAGGTTTTAATGTTATACTACATAGCAGCTGAAAAATGTAATCAAACACAGAAACAATAAAGCCCTGCATTGAGTCTATAATTACTATGCATACTATGAATTACAAATAGTGTTGTCATGACGAGACAACTTATAACATGGTCTGAAATATATATGTATTTAAACCAAATCCTCTCTGCTATACTGCAGAGAATCAGTAATAACATTTCAGTGTGTAATGAACAATTTTTGACATCAAAGTAAATTTAAGAGCTCATCTTTTAATGTGTGTGGGAGATCTGGTTGTAAACCAAAGAGCAAACCTTTTCATCCCCCGTCAAACAGCAGGAAAAACGAGGGTCTAGGAGGCTCTCTGTTCACCTTGTGTTGGTGTGGTGGGATGGGGTGTGGGCCAAAATCTTGCAGCAAGGCCTGTGCCAAATATGACCCGAGTCTGATTCAATTTCAGAAATGTGACGATTCAGCAGTCGTATACCAGCAGAAGGACATCAGTCCACCGAGAGGCGAGCGTGCAGGCTCGTGTTTGTGAAATGCAAAAAGGGAATCAATCAGCTGCACAGCAAATGGAGCAAATCCTGCAGCAGGAGCCGAGCGCGCAGCCACGAATGAAGCGAGGCTGCAGCGCAAAAACATGAAGGGGCTTCATATGAAATGTTCTCTGTGATACTCATACAGGCCCGCCTGACATCATCAGTTACAATAACCATCAACACTTGCACCCAGCTGACCCCTGCGGAGGAGAATCGAGCTTGCGCCTCCATGCTCGGGCCTCCATCAGGAACGCACGTACACACACCAAACAAAATATACCGCACAGTCAACAGTGATGGAGGATAGCACAGGCGGGGTTGCATCGGTGTCTCTCCCCCACCATCACGAGGATTAAAGGAAAAGGGGTAACCATCAGTGGATGGAGGCTCCTGACCAGACAATGCGGAATTTCTTCAGCAAGTTTCTCGACTTCGCTACAATGCGCCATTTATGTTAAACAAAGCAAACAGCAGTCGGAGTCAGCCCTGGAGCGCTCCGACTGTAAAAGAGGTGTTTTTACGCAGACGTTTTGCGCTCCATCGGAGGGGTGAGGCACTGCTGAAATTAGGGAATCCCCTGGAGCAAGTTTAAATCTCTATATTTTAATCAACATTACACCCTGAGTGGTCTCAACTGGACAGTTGAGTCCTATGTGAGAAAGGGGGCCAGCACATTAAATGTACATTCATGCGGTTGCATTCTTTTTCACGATGCAGCGCAGATTATTTCTGAAATCAACTGTGATTGAGCCTGAAAGGGCGTGTGAGTTGTGTTTGCCTGCCTGCAAGCTTTCCTGTCCCGCTCGATAAGGATGTGCTACAAGGCTAATTATTGCCATTTTCAGCCCATTTTCAGGTCCCGACCACTTCCAGCACTATTGCGCATCCTCCTGACCAGTGAGACAGGCCAGCTCCCGCAGGACATCTACACCTCTCTGGTCTACAGTGGACTACAATGGAGCCTTGTCAGCACCGCCCTCATCCTCATCATCCTCATCATCACCTAAATGCACTAAGCAGCCGCCCGCATCCTGCTTTTAACAAACGTGGACACACTCTGGTTTAGACGCAAAGCGCCGCGGCGCATCTCGTCGACAAAAATAATAAATAGAAAGTCTTACTTTCGCCGACCACCGCCTTTAATCCGATAGGTGCCATGATGCTGTCGAGTGTTGGACCGAGTGTTCGCCCTCTGCCTCCTCCTTCCTCTCTGCCGCTCTTGTCACACCGCAGCGGAGGAACCTCCACTTGGAAACGTCACCGCGTATCCTTCCGCAACGTCCCCGGTAGTGGTGCCGGACGTCTCATCAGCTCAGGCTGCTTGTTACTACAGTCCCATTAAAATAATTTTGCAAAACAGTTTTGTCCCCGATTAATCAATAGAGTATTCAAAAATAAGGTTTCAATGTGATCAGGTAAAATTATATAGCTTTTACTGATGCATCCTATTGGCCTTGAATAGAACAAGACGCAGTAATACGTCTTAAAAACCAAATATATCACACAATTTTCTTTAGATTGTTTTTTCTTCGTTTGTTTTTTGTTTTCGATTTGAGCCATCGGAAATGGCTCAAATCTGTTTTTTCTTTGTGTTTTGGGGTCTTTAAGTTTACACCTGAGTCAAAGCTGGATTATCACAGTTAGTTTTGCGTGGATCTCCACATCATATTTTAGTTTATGATGTTGTTTTCTTGTGCTTTAGAACACTGGACTGCAAACAGAGATACTCTTAATCACCTAATTTTAATATTTTAAAAGAGAGTTCATTGTCTTGAGGTCGAAATGACCTCATCAACCCTTTAAAAGCAGCACATCATCAGACTTTTAGTCTCCTGAATCAGTTTCACATTTGTGCTCAGTCTAATTTTGAAGAGGAAGTTCCACAGCTACTGCTGGTGAATGGTGCTGTTAATTTTACACAGCTTTCTGGCTTTAACTAAACCTGGACATTTTAAGAAGCAGACATTTCAGTGTCAGCTGATGTAAAAGTAAATAAACAACTTCACAATGTTTTTTATCAATGCCATACATTCACACCTGCATGAGAAAATCTCTGGCTAATTTATCATGAGTCTAGGAAATGCTGTTTTGTGCATGTTAAATACAGCTGCAGTTCAAAGTGCTTTTCACAGTTACAGTAATGCATCAGAAGTTTGGAAATAACAAATAACTAGAGCAAGGAGAAAATCCATAAAATCGTAAGGTGGTTATAGAAATACAGTAAAATAGATTCACAGAAAAATGGGAGGAAAGTGGCTCGAGTTGGCTCACGTTTAATATCATCAGGAGGTTTATTACAGGAAGTGCAGCATAGTAAATAAATGCATTTTCATCTATTTCAGTTCTTCTTCTGATTCTAACCGGATGACCACCTCCTGAAGATCCAGTGCTTCCGTCTTGTTTTATATTCTGCAAGTTGATGAGAAATGAACCGTGGTCCCATATCAGTAATCAGTTTTAACAAGTTACAGTAATATACAGTCTACTTTGGAGGCAGTTATTCCAGTACAAAGATTTGAAAACAGAAGATCGGTTTTCCTAATTCTTATTAGACATCTGGCAGCGGCACCGGTCTGAATGAGCTAAAAGCTGTCAAAAAGTATTTTTTGACAAAAAACTGAAATGGACTGAACTGAATCTGACATATAATCATGTTCGATGTTTCTAACGTCGACTATAATGTTAAATGTTTCTTGTAGTGTTCAGTGATCAGTGTGCAGCAGTGAAGTAAACTCTCCACAAGGGGGCGGCATAGATCTATGTATAATAGGTATTGTTTTATTTTGTTTTGTTCGCTGTTTTGTTTTGTTTCATTCCTAGTTTTGTTTTGATTTTTGTTTTGTTTTGTTTTGAATGTGCCAGTCTAAATGACTGCAGCGAAAAGATGAAATGGTCTTAAAATAAGCCCAATTCCAGTGTTATTTGCGAGTTTAACAGTTAACCATGTGGAGCTGCAGAAGGAGGAAAACACGCAGCGGGTTTCGTGTGTTGCACAGCCGACACGCCTGTTTCCAGGCTCCTGTTACTAGGCGCCTGTTTCTGGGCTCCCGGTTCTGGCCACACCCTTCGCAGCTACTGAACACGTTGGACCAGTGATGAGCCCCAGAGGGTGTGTCCCGTCCTTGTGAAAGAGCGCTGTGTTCGGTCTTCCTCTCCGGTGGGGCGTCGCCAGCAGCCTGCCTTCACTCCTCCTTCTCCTCCTCCTCCTTTTTTTTTGCCGACTTCGGAGAAAGCTTTCGGTCAGACACGAAGCACGACCAGAACCGCGCACCTCAGAGGGCAAGACTCGAGAATTTTCCTTGTGGCGTTGCCCGGCAACAGCTGGAAATACTACCGAAACTGTTGAAATCAACGGGCTAATTCGGGCTCTCCTGCAACCATGGGGGACGTCGTTTCCTCTCACCTGGATGAGAACAGGCGGGAGACAATTACAGGTGAGGGAGGACTGCGGCTCAACTTTCTCAGTCAGCCTGCCGCTTCTTGAAGATGTCCTTTTTCTTTACTCGCAAAACAGCTGCAGCGGGCTGCCCATTTTCTTTTCTTTCTGTCTCTTTTCTTTCCAATTATATTCCTCAAATTTCAACTTTCACACTGCGAGGGGCGACGCGACGGCTCCTGTCGTGTGTGTCAGCGTTTTGCTTCACTCGGGGAGTTTCTGCTGCGGGCTCATTTCTCAGAGATAATAAGTAGGTTTCCCAAAGGGGAGCGTGTTTGTAAAAAGTTCGGGACTGCCTGCTATTTCGGTCTCGGGTTGCTGTTCCGGTCTGGGAGATGAGTCCAACGAAGAAGGCTGAAAAACACTTGCATGAATCCGGAGGTGATTCCCGTGAATTGCAGAAGCTTGGTGATGCATCCACGCACGGTCCTGGAGACTGCGTGGGTAGGATTGTTGGACTAGTCATTTTACCCTCAATTGGTGTGATTTTTTTTTTTTTTTTTTTCTTTCAGGGAAAAGCCCGTTTGTGTGCCGTGGCTGGTATAGTGGCAGAAGCCCTTGCATGAGGAAACCAAAGATTATGTTTTTGAGGTCTAGACACTTGGTGTGTTTGTTGTTGTTGCTGCTTTTTTTTGAAGCCAGAGACATTCTCTCAGCCTTAGACAGGAAAGAAAAAAAAAAAAGTGAAGAAAGTCCCTGATGTCAGCTCTTTCTTTGCATGTTGGATTCTCTGTCAGTTCTTCTCAAGACTGAGGGTCTTGAAGCATCTTCTCAACATGGACTCCACTTAGCAGCTCTTGAGGGTTCAGCTACACATTAGTCTTCCTCCTTGGATGCTGCCGGTATAAGTTAACATGGATAATGGTGGTGCATTGTCCTGCTGTACAGTGACTAGAGAACAAATACCATTTGGCTTGTTGAAAAAGGGTCCAGAGTTTCCCTAAAACAGCACCTGTCAGGTGAAGTGGGGGTCGGGGGTGGTGGATCAGCTTTGCTTTGGGCTTTTGATCACTCACTTCTTTCTACCAGTGAGTTTCACTGGTAGAAAGAAGACAGCTGCCCATTAATCTAGAAAAGGTTATACAGTGATTTTCGATATAATTTACAGTTTTGTAATCCTACTGTGAGAGAGTATTCACAAGTGGAAATGATTGAAGATGACTGACAGTGTTCCCAGGGGTAAATGTCCCAGCCAGTTCGCCCCAAGATCAGACTGAACAATGCTCAGAGAATTTGAAAAAAAACAAGAGCAACTCAGACTCTCCAGGGCTCGGTTGGCGTGTTAAGCATCCAATGCAGACCCTGCTAAAACGGAACCTCTGAAACTCCTGTTAATGTTGGCGTATTCTGCAGTCAAACATGAGGCCACCTATCCAGCAGCTAAAGTCTGGTTTAAGGTTGGGTTATGCAGGAGGACGAGGACCTCAAGAACACCAAAAAAATCTGGAATATCTTCTAAATAAAACCTTTTTTTAAAGGATGACTGCATCCTGCATCCATTGTGGGTCTTTAACTTTTAAAATCTAGCCACAAAAAGAAGGAAAAAACACACAGTTTTTTGGTAAAACACTTGGAACAGGAGGGAGCCACATTACGAGAGCATGTCAGCGGTTGAGGATAAAGAGTGAAGCTGCAGAGGTGCAGCAGGTAGAAACATGTCACAGGTTAACAGCTGAAACCGCCGTCTCGCTCTCACACACCCTCCCTCTTCGTCTCTGCCAGTGTCTCTGCAAATCTCCTTTTGTTTGCATGTGTGAACCAACTGGAAAACAAATAACACAACCTTGAAAGTACTCCAGTGAGGAACAAGTGTTTTTTTTTTCCTTTTCTTTTTTTTTTGGGGCATGTGGGGGGACATGTGACTAAACTATCACTTATCTGGCTGTGACTTGTTAGTTTCCACTCACAGTTTTTTTTGTTTTTGTGTCAGAGAGCGTAGTCAGCATTCAGGAGCTTTGATTGACTAGTGAAACTCCCACCAAGTCGATTTTCCCACCCCTGCTGCATTATTGCATTCTTTGGAGGAAAAAAAAATCACCTCCTTCCCTTACAGGCTGATAGAGGTGCAACATACACACAGTCAAAGTTCAAACAGTAACCATGCCCCCACCCACACACGGTGTTGTTGATCTATCCATAACAGTGTTTAGCATGTTAGCAGCAAACTGCAGCTTCACAGAGCCTCAGGTATGATTTATTTATGTTTTTCCAGTGTGTAAACATTTATTAATAGAGATTTAGATGTAGTGGCTATCATGCAAATTCAAGGTCTCAATGAGTGTCAACTGGGAATACACACAGACACTTCCCCTCTAAAAACGGTGCTCGGGTACTGGGCTGCAGAGCAAGCGAACAGCATGAAAGTAAAGGATTGGTTTGCACGCTGCAGAGCTTTTTGTTGATATGCAGCAACCCATGAAAAATCCTTAATTTGATGCAAAAATATAAAAATAAGTCAGACTCTGTTGATCCTCCAATTTGAAACTGGATTACGTAAGATAAACCTGTTTCCTCATCTCCTTCCCAACAAACTGAGATCAAAGTGTATCAGTTCAGTCCACTCCCACCTGGGAGTAAAATAAAACACCCGGTCTGAAAGACTACTTACCCAGCAATTGCAGTCTCCTGGACTGGTTGGGGGGTGAGACAACGTGACAGACGCCAGCACACACAAGGCCAAGAATACCTGCTATGAGGAAGAGGAATAAAACAGACCGTTATCGGCAGCAACCATGATGGCAAATATGTGTGTGAAGAAGAGAGTTCCCAGTAGTCTAGACAAGTGGGAGCATATCAGAAGTGATGGTTCAGGGTCAAACTTTATGACTAATAAGAAAAGGAAGGTTTTAAGTCTAAGATAGACTGGGTGTCTGCGTCCTGAACCAGAACCCGGAGCTCCTGCGTCCTCTACTTCTGGAAACGTCACCAGCCACAAATAAGTCTGAAGACTGATTCCCTCTGTCGTGATAAAATGAAGCTGGGAGGACTTTGAGATGTGGTAGAGCTGGATGAGAAGATTTTAAATTTTCTTCTGGGTGAGACAATGAAAAGGTTCTAAAACTGGAGAAATATGCTCTCTCCTGCTACCTTTCATCTAAACTTTACCACAGCGGTTCTGTTCAGCGTTTCAAAAAAACCTTAGGGCAGTCTAATGATAAGAAATAGAAGATGAAGAAACTGATAAGCAAGTGTTTTCTGCGTCATAGGTGTGGCTTTACTTTTTGACAATATTATGTTGGTTAATATGTTGGTGAAAGAACGCAGCACCAGAAACTTGTTTTTATATGTGAATGAAAGGATAAATCCTGGTTCTTCACAGATATACTGGATGTTTTAATGATTTTTATGAATAGTGTAGTGTAGTATAGTTCTACGATTTAAGAAAAAAAAGAAATTTCAATTTTGTCAGAACTTAAAAGGAAAATGTTCAAAGGTCTCTAAGGCTGTAAAAGCTTGGCTTTTAAAAATAAAATAATACCACGATGCTTAAATATATTGCTGACACTAGTTTCTTCTCATCTTAGTGCTATTATGTCTTAGAAAGGAGCACAGTGCAAGTTAATGTAAACTCCTTTTGCTTTGTATTTGTGAATTTTAGCTTTTTTTGTGTGTGTGTTCAGTCAGCAATCATACGATCACAACCTCAGATCTACGAGCTAATCACCCATCTGCAATACCTTCATTTCAGTTTACAGAGGAGTCCTGTTTTGTCTTCAGGGCTGATACAAACCTTTTTTTTTTTTTTTAATTGTCTGGTTCATACATCTGTGTTTTTAATTACTGGCTGACAAATGTTTTTTATTTCTTTTAAAGGAATTGAAGCAGCAGTAGGGAAAAAAGCATGATTGAGTTAATAGCGGCGTAGTGGGATCAACCATTTCAGGAATGTGTAGGTCAGTGTAAGGGACATGGTCTCATGGAGCGTTTGGGCTCTTGTACAGTTGAAGAAAACGGCCAGCAAGCGATAGGAGAGATGGAGGGATATATAACAGAAGTAGGAGGTACCTCTTGAGTTAAAACAGAGGCAGAGTGTGTGTGTTTTATCATCCGGCCCACTATTCCTTACCCATTTAAAGTTTCCCAGTCTGCTGATTTTGGCACAGCGGGACAACCGGGGGAAAGTACCAACTCTCTGCATATTTGAAGTGTAGGAAACATTAACCAGCACTTATCTGGTGGAAACATACTCATGAAAAAGAGGGTTTCTGTACGAAAGCAAATATCTAAAATTTATCTAAAGTGGCAAACTGATTAGAAGCCAGAAATCAGAACAAAAGAGTCATGCAGTGGAATGTTTTCTAACTTAAATCTGATTACTAATCGACAAGTGCTTCTGTAAAAAAAATGAAAAGGAGGATATATGATGTGAATATCCCAAAATATCAACATTTTAAATCTGAACTTGAGTTTAGACTTTTAAAAACCAGCTTTTGGAATTCACTTGATGTCTCTCCATCCTTCAGTCTGTGACCTGTCCTCCGGTCTCATCCTGCTGTGACGTGGTGGTATTTTTAATAAGTTTGGGCGTCCCTGTCCCCGGTCTCCTCCACATTTTCTCCCCGTCTATCCTGTCCTGTCAGCTCTTTCCTTCCTTCTCTCCCACTGCAGCCCAGCTCCCTCCTTCCTGTGCTGTTCCTTCCATAAACAGATCATAGTCAACACTGTCTGCCGCCGACTGAGCTCAAAACACTGATCAGGTCGAGGACCAAATCTTTTTCCAGCACGAGAACGTGGGAATGCTGGATTCCTCCCGAACGTCCTTGGGGTATTGGTTGGGATGCTGAAATGCGATGCTGAGGGTCTGTGCAGTGCAGGAAAACACAGGAATGCAACTAATGATTCAGTCAGCTGGGTTTTTTGTTTTTTTTTTTTTTTAAATGTAAATTATGAGGAGAATTTGGCAGGGAATGTGTATCAACCTATGATTAATGTTGTTTTAAAGTCATTTAGAGATATTCCAAATTGCATTTTTACCTTCTTTTTTTTTAATATATATTGATAATTCAAAACAAACTACTTAAAAAAAATCAACATCAAGCCTTTCATTATTTATATCCACTCATAAAAAAAGAATTAAATTAACATAAAAAAGAATATTTATTGAAAAAAGTAATTCAGAAATTAACTTAAAAGTATAGCAACAAATATGTTGGATAAAAAGGTTTTATAATTTGACATTTGACCACATTAGAGGTCCAAATGCCTGCACTTGTTTTAGATGACATGAAGCATATTTTTATCTGGGAAACCGAACCCCTGGTCCAGATGTTAAATTGCACAGCGAAATCAACAACTGACAGGCGCTGGTCATCTGGGATAATGATTTCTACAGTTTTGTCCATAATTGCTCCGGTTTCTGGCTTTCTCTGGGGAATGTCTCTCATTTCTGAAAGCCAAAATCCAGAGTTTGCTGCTGCGGTTCATTCCTCTTTCCCTTTGACTTAACAAACTTGTGGTTTTTCATGTGACGCCTCCTTAAATGCTTAATAAAGTTGCTCGTGTTATTTCTAGCAACTTTCGTGACATCACGGGAAACCGCAGCTTTGTATAATGGGCATGCCGGAGTTTTCCTGGAGGGATTTTACAGCTTGAAATAACTCCAGATTGCCGAAACGATGATGGCGATGATGATGCTTGATGGGTAGCTGTATCCTACAACTCGGGTGCCACCGCTTCTCCACCTGGAAACTCAAAACAGGAAGTTGCATGGCAGTATTGTGTAACTTCCTGTGCTGGGTTTTAGAGCGACAAACGAGTTGGAATTCTGTTCATTAAGAAATAAATGAAGGAAAATATGTGGTTTCGAACGATGCATAGAAGTAAATTCTTGCAAATCCTGATGACCTTATTTTCAGCGTTATCAGTGAGTATTTCCAATGCTCATATCACAGGACGATTCAAAATTAATTATAAACAGAATTATACAAAATGATTTATTGTTGCTTTATCCAGAAGTTTTCCATCAATTACATTCAATTGTCCTGTGAGTGCAGTGCAGCTTTTACTGTTTTTGAGCTTTACCATGAAGTCACAAGTACAGCGAGTGACCTTTGCTGATAAAATGTGAGTGGCGCCTCCGTTGAGTCATTTTCATAGACAGCTGATAGCTGAAGTGAAAGGCCTCATGAAGAAGACAATATGTCTTCACACAAGAATGATCCTTATTTGCATGCTGTTGATGTGAAATTTAAATTGAAACACTTTGAAAAATGTGTCAGACATGACTTGGTGAAACGATGAAGCTGCTGGATTCTTTAACTTCAGATTTTGGAGCTGAAATGAACCTGTCCTTTTTGAAATCTAAACCTTCTTCACTGTGTTTCACCGTATGATGGCGTCCATATCTGATTTGAAAAAGCTGCACTATTTTAATAAAAGACAGATGATGCAGTTTGTGTTTGTCTCCGCTCGCAGCTCGGACCAGAGATGTGATGAAGGGGTTCAGCGACGTGTACAAGCAGCAGTACGCCGTCGCTCTCTTCAACAGCGTCCGCTTTGAGATCGAAGGAGGAGGAAGCACCCAGTCGCAGCTGCTTCACAGAAAGGCAAGTAGTTCATCATCTCTGTTTTAGAACAAAGGTTCAACTTTGGAGAGGCTGAAACTTCCAAAGAGGGAGGGGTCAATACAAATAATCAGACAATTTCATCAAATAAAGTGAAACTGAAAGAAAGCAAACCTGAAATATCAGTTTTCCTTAGTACAAAGGAAAACTCTGTTGGGATGAGGCAAAGAGTACATTTTTAATTTGTTTAAACAAGAATGAGTTTAAAAGATGCTCTGGGACACATTTCTGAAATGTACTCCAATAAAATTACCCTGTTTTGGAGTCTTGACTCTTATGCTGAAATGTTTTGCACTCTGAACCAGCAGAGATTCTGCACGACACTTTCAATTTTTTTTTTTTGACCAGAATTCTTAAAACTGTTAAAATGGTCACAAACAGTCTTCTAATTTTCTTGAAACAAGCCCCTTTTGAAACTTTCTTAGAAGTGAAGTTTTGCAGTGTAGAGTTACATTTTTGTGACATCTTTGTGGATGTTATCATAACTTTAAGTTACAAATAATGCATGAATGAGATCATTCAGAAGATTACTTACTCAACAGCCTTTCTGTCTCTCATCGTAATCCATTCTTTTTCCCTGACACCTTTTTGGTTCCTGTAAACAGTGAAAGTTAAGCTTTTGTGGAAGTTTTTATCACGACTGAAAAAGTGGAGCAAATGTCACAGATGAATGAGATGCTGTTTCTGTTGTTCAGCGTGTGGAGGACAGCTGCTGGTGTGCACTTCTGACCCCAAAAACCCTCTTTCTCTTTTCTTTAATGATTCAGAAAATCCAATAATTAAGAAAGCTGATGATAATTATTTAATCTGGTAATGGTACTTCATCTTGTTGAATTGTGCAGTTTTTGTTTACTTTTCACTGAAGAGGAAAGCATAATCAGCTGTTTATTTGACTTATACCCACATTCATATGTCAACTGGGTGCAGTTTTGAGCAAATGAAACACTTCTGCTGTGATATTTCACATCTGAAAACTGAACGTTCGTAAAACTGGAAACTGGATAATTAAACATTTTGCAGAAATGAAAAGAAACTGCAGCCTGTTTCTTACCATAACCGCCCTTGTGCTTCACCCTCTTTGTTCTTTTTTTTTTTGTCCCTGACCATGGATCATTTAATCCAAGACAGGAAATAAAAAAACAGAGTGGGTGGTGTATATTATTGTGCAAACATTCCTCCTCTGCATGTTTGGAAACTCTAGTTAAAGCTTTAAGCCTCTTGCACAATTCCCCAAAACTTTACAGTGAAAATGTTTAAACTGTGACTCATTAATGCAACGTTTAAACAGAACACATCAATCACTGAACACCTTGTATGACATGGTAGACTAAAGTGAAGTCTTAGGGGATTATGGCACCTTATTTTATAGTTGGTTGTGTGTGGGATGTTCTTCAGGACCCTCTGGCGGGCCGCTCCATCTTCTCGGGGAGTCTGTTCCAGTACCTGGAGGAGAATCGAAAGTGGAGGAGTCGTTTTGTGTCAGTTCCCAACAGCTACACCATCAGCCTCTATGAGAATAAAACCGTGAGTGAATGCCGTGTCTGACTAAAGCGGTGAACATTATAAGAATTTGAGTATTTATATTCAATGTCTTGTTGGCCATTTCTCTTAACAGGCACATGAACGGGGACTTCACCCGAAAGGTACCATCAACTGTGCTGGATACAAAGCCCTGGCCTCGATGGAGGAGTACATGGAGCTGATTAATACCAGTCTGCCAGGTTGGAAGAAAAATATCAGTTATCTATTTAAAAATGAATATGCTCAAGGGCATTTATTCATCCCCAGCTTTCACTGGGGCCACTTGGGATTGAAAATACACCAATTACAGATTTAAAGGATACAGTTAGATCACAAACCCAGGTCAGGGTACTTTTCTCCATCTTTTTCTCCACCATTTTCATTTGATGTACCTGTTTTTGCACAGCCTGTGTGAAACAGGTGAAGTGGAGTTAAACATCTCACTCCACCCCATGAAACCAACTGAATAGTAAGAACATGTCAAAGGTGAACTTTATGTTGACAAGACCATGTTACAGACTGATCCTACACCAGGGAATTGACACCTTTTGGGAGGACCGGGGGGGCTTAATGAGTCTGCTGTTTCCAAAATGATTTTAGCTGACAACAGTAACATTGCAGATCATTTGAGCTCTATAATAAAGTTAAAAATTAGTTCAAAGATTGTTTTTCATTTGTCCATCCTACAGGAACCATTCCTACCTGTCACCAGGTGAGAGGGTGGAGTGTACTATAAGGACAGGTCACCAGGGCAACAATATTTCAGATACTGAAATTATTGAGCCTTTGAACCTGGCGACATACTCTGTAAAATTTGGAACTGGGATGAGTTCATCACTTTGATGCGGGCTTCTGGGACTTTCAAAAAGAATTAGTCAGATCACAGCGCAGCTTTTCTGCTCCACCTCACTCTGTTTTAAATGAGCTCGGCCCCAAAGAAGCAGTGTTTCTAATTTATATTTGTGGACGCAGCAATGAACTTTGCTCACAGAATGTGGTTTTCAATTACAGAATTGTATCAGCTTTTAATGCAGTGTTGCCAGAGAGCTTAAAGGATACAGACGTTCAGGTTTGGTGTGCTGCCTTGTCACAAGCATACAGAGATCCCTTTGGTTTCTTTGAGTCATTAAATGATATACCATTTCACCCCAGACAACTTCTGTTAAATAGATAATTATAACCATTTGCAATTATAGGAGTTTAAATGTAGCAGTATAGCTCTGGTTCTGGGGCCTTCCACATGCAGACGTGGATTGCCTGAGGTGGGGAGGGCAGCAACAAAAGACGCGTCAGAGTCCAGGATAAAGCAGCATTACTGAGGTATTGAATAAGTCAGTTTGAAGAGGAGGAGCTGGAGGGGAGGTAGCTTGCAGAGAAGGCAGCAAAGGTATGTAGACAAGATCAACTTAATTAGAGCGTGCGGTCAGAGATTTATCAAGCGACTTCACAGAAAACAAACAGCTAATTGAGCAGCTGATGTAACGAGATCTGAACAGAGCTTGACTACATGGCTTACTCCAACATGGTGCCTAATATGTTACATCTTTAAAGCTTCACATTTTTTTGAGTATTATGCTGAAACATCTTAATCTCTACCTTTTTGGTATTAGTTCTGAACTTTTAGAGTGAGGAGCTCCTTTCCGTCTTTAGTTATGAAAGACTCAGAGTCTCTAGGATGCTCATTTTCCAGCCAGTACCTGCTGTCACTAAACCTGATTATGCAGAAGAGAATGATCTGTGGTGGGAGAGGGAAGCTCTGAAAGAAGTTTGGGTGGTTAATACTCATCCACTTATACATTTCAGACCCATAATATGACGATTGCTGGTTCGAATCCCAGCAGAGGTCTTTCTGTGTGGAGTTTGCGTGTTCTCCTGGTGCTTGTGTGAGTTTTCTCCAGGGACTCCAGCTTCCTCCCAATGTTCATGAACATGTATGTCAGGTTAGCTGGTGATTCTAAATTTCTCATAAGGGGGATTGTGTGTTGTTGTTGGGAGCTGGGATAGACTACAGCAGACCACTGAGACCCCTAATAGGACTAAGTTGGTATAGATGATTGATGGATAGAATTTGGAGGGATTTCAATGCAAATGCATAAGCCTAAGCTGGGCCCCCTGATCTCTGATCCCTCAGATGGTACTGAATCAGGAACCATCATGGATTAATAGCTGATATAACCACAACTGCAAGGGAAACAATCTTCAAGTATTAAAATATGTAGCTGCATGCTCACAAATCCCTTTTGAAACTTCACCATTATGATACTTGACCTTTTACATTAACCTCATCTTGAGGCGGTGTAAACATCTCTGGACTCGGAGGCACCAGGGATGAACTGTAACACAGTGGAAATGTCATATAAATCAATATGGCCACAGACCAAAGGCAAAAAGGACTGAAATTGCACATGTGAAAAAATTTGTTTTGTTTTCAAAATAATTCTGTTCAACCACAATGTTTCCAGTCAGTTTCCAGTAAATTGTGATTTATTAATTTTGTCAGTTTCAAGTTATTTCAGTGACCATTGGCAGTTTTACTTTTTTTAATGGAAGGGGACCAGCAAATTTGTCCATAACTGTGTTTATTGTTTACTGTGGCTTGAAGACTGTCAAAGGAACTGTAATTGAAATGAAATTTTTTCATGGCATTGTCCATGTTTACGCATGCAACACAGCAGTGATTGTGTAAAGGCATGCACAGATTTGAATTTATTATATTTTTTTGTAAACCTTAAAAACTCTTGAGTATTCCTGCCTCCGTCTCTCACATGTGACTTATTTCAGGTGTCAAGGCCAAAGTGGGCAATCATCCGTTCATCAAGTGTGCGACCCAGTTCCCGCTCATCCTGTGGCACCCGTACGCACGCCACCACTACTTCTGTGTGACAACAGAGAAGGAGCAGAAGAAGTGGCACGCCGTGCTGCAGGACTGTGTCAGACACAGCAACAACGGTAATGACACACAAACCAAGACTGATCCCACACTTGACACAAAGCCTGCTGCAGTATTAATGGTCTTAAGTTTAGATTTACAAAAAAAAAAAACCATCAGCATACGATAAGTGTTTAGACGTCATATGCACCTTTTAACTGCAGGAGTGTCTTTTTATGACACTCCACCCAGGTCAATTAGTGGTTCCATGCTGTTCTGTGACTTTGTCAGAGTTCAGATGTGGGTGTGTGAGTGACTCCTTTAAATGCTATTTGAGTGAGGTGGGAAAGTAAAATGCAGCAGGAATGAGATGTACCGGTATTCATTTATATTGAAGTTTGGCCGTGGATACAGAGTGACACGTTATCTTGGGTCACAGTAACATGTTCAACTATGTGTTGCTGCAGCAGTCGACGGGAACTGAATTTACAACAGAAGGCTTAAGTCGTAAAACTTTGCTTTTATGTTTTAAGTTATTCATGTCTTAGAGTGGCAGCTAATATTAGATACTGGAATCTATTTTTGCTGTTTTTAGAGTATAATGTTGCTGTTTGCAGAGCACTTTGTCACATTGTATAATCCACTTAAGTGCTAAAACCACAAGTTGCTTTATTTAAGCATAAACACAGACTAATCTGGTTTCAGCATCTAAATTGGACTTTACTACTTTTCACTGTTTTTAGATCATAGCTAACTGAATATAATCTTTTGGACAGCTGGAGCTCTTGTTTTTAAAAGCCACAAATCTAATCAAATAGGTTCATCAGAGTTGGCGCTAACACTTTAGTGCAGCACCATATCCATCCCCATCCAGAATAACGTAACTATGAAACACTAGCAGGAAGGGTTCACTTTATCTCTTGTAAGAATGAATGTCTAGCTGACATCATCTGAGAAACATGTTTATCTGTGTTGCATTATCCACTGATACACTGCAAATCATTTGTATCGGCTGCTGCTTTTGTATCTCATCAGACGTCCTTTATTTTCAAGAGCTTTTGTTCGAGAATCCGGTTTGCATTTAGGAATTAATAGAAGAGGATCCAGGAGTGTTTTTGTCCTCCGGTTCCACATTAAAAGACGCTTGTTTAATCGAGGCGTGGAGGTACTCTCGATCTGTTTCTTCTTGTGGTGGCATGACTCACATGTCATTGTGTTGACACACCGGAGGCAGAGACATGCTGGAAAAAGTGCTCTAACAGTGTAGCACTTTTTTGTTGTTCGATGATACTTCATGTCTTCTCTTGGCAATACAACTCTATGCAGCATGTTCGGACATTTTGTGAAAGTTGCACAGTGATATAAATGACTGCACTTGTTCTGTTTTAGTGAGCAGGGTTGTTGTAGTTGTAGTAAAATGCAGTTGGTGATTTCTTCATGTGGAGAGAGAGAGAGCGCATTTGATTTCAGTTATTGGGTTTTATTTTAACCTGTTATGAATGATCAAGAATAGTTAAGAATCCCACTTAAAAATCTTTTTGTCTTTTTTTTCTTTTTCTTTGTTTAAGGTTCAATAATAAACCTCCTCTGCAGTTCCCATGAGCTGACTTGTTTGATCTTGTAGGAAGACAAGGCAGGTGGTGTTTACAGAGATTGTAAATCAAGTGTAGCTTTTCACAAATATTCCATCAACGTCATTAAAAGGCACCTCTATGCCCTCTCTGACAAACTTAACTTGTCTGTAAATAAATTTGGAAATGGATCATTTAACTTAACCAAGAAAAGGAAATAAGTGATGTCCTAAGGCTCTCTCTTTGCCGTACATGGGCCTGTCTTTGGACTTGTCGTCTGCTCGCATGACGTCTTGCACCCCTGCTAAATGATGCCCAGATGTACCTCTCATTTTTGCCAGATGAGCCTACTGTTTCAGAAAAGATTGCTGCTTTAATGTCATCAAAAACACTAATGATCCAGTCAACAAGTTTATCCCACAATGGAATAAACATAACTGTTATCTTCAGCACTACCCCAAAAATGAAGTTAATTCAGACAACCTCTGCAGCGTCTATGCCTACATTCAAACCTCTGCATGGTTCATTCCAATAACTCCATCTTCTTCTGAGGCCTGTATAAGGAGGAACACCTTAAATAAATTCTTCACCTCCTATATTTCCCCATCAGCCTGCTAACTGATGCTTGAATGGAGCCTAAATGCAAAACTCAGGGGTGTTTTCTCATCAGTAAAGTGTTTTAAGTTTTTTCTGTGTGATATCTGGGTTTCACAGCTGACGACCAGTTACCCATCTCTGGCCAATGTGCATCATCTCTTGGTAAAGCCAGTTTGCTCTTTCCAAGAAAATGCAGACGTTATCTGACGAAGTAGACCATCCAACTCTTGGTGCAGGTCATAGTTACCTCTTGCCTCTGCAATTTAAAACCTCTTCTAGCAGGTCTCCTGGTGCCCACAGTGAAATATTTTTAATCAGTCCATAACGTGGCCACTCATCTTATGTTCCATTAACTGGAAAGGGCGTGTTTCAGTTTGTTAGTCACTGAATCCCAGTGATAATGGGACCTGCATGCAGCTATGACACAGCATGCAGGATTATGATTCATCTAAAGCACCTCGGTCCTCACAGGAACATCTACTATAGTCATCCCTGCATACACGACAATCTCAGTCCAGAACGTTTTCATTTGTGGTTCCAAGAAGCTGGAAAGAGCTAACAAATATCATGATGTAATCTCCCTCTCTACCTCAGGAAGACCTATTTTATTAACATCTCGAATCAGGATTCACACATAAGTGTTTCAGGCTTCAGTTCTCTTGTATAAGGTGATGTTTAGTTTTGCTCTGAGTTAGGAGTCTAATGCTTCGCTTTTCTTGTCTAGCAGTGAAAAATCAGCTTAAACTTTTTAAGCAGCCTCACCAACAGCTGACAATCAAACATGGGAACAATCATGCACATTGTTTGTATTTTAAAGATTAGACCCAAAAATTCAAGACTTTGTCTTTAGTTGACCCTAACTGTAACACATGCTTGTGTTTGTGCACATGCACATAATTATAATGGTGTTTGTGGTCTTTGAGCTATGAGGCTTAAAAAGCTTTCCTCAAATGTACTGTTTGGTTCAATTGTCTGTAATTGTGCCTTCAGTGATGTTAGAAGTGCCACTGTAACCATAAAGTAAACTGCATCACATCACTCAGCACCTGCACAAAGACACCAATCACCTGTGCTCTATAGTCTGAATAAACATTTCTTCTGCTGTTTAAAGTTCAAACAACACCAGGATGACAAAGTTGCTCAACCTAATTTATTCTTATTTAGACTTTAATTAAACTATTCTGCTTAAGCGCTGATGACACTTTTAGCAGCTGTTTATTACTACAAGTTAAAAAATCCAGTCCATGCTGATTTTAGAAGTTTTTCTAAAGTAGCTTTGAAATAAATGTGAATATAGAGCCACATAATTACGATGACTGTATACCAAAGCTCATCACTCCCCACTTTCATCTGTTTGGACATGCTCAGTAAATGCTGAGAGTCTCTGCCCTACATTCCAGCTGTGAGGCTGCTGAAAGGAGCAGAGCATGTGTTAATGTTTTACTGTCACCATGGCTCGAGGAGGCAGCTCCCCCGTTCACCTCGGTCAGATCACCCCAGGGTTTTCAGGGAGACCATAACTGCTGCATACTCTCACGGACCCGTACCAGACTCTCTGCAGTTGTCTTCAGGTAGCTCACGCACATGCTCTACACTCGTCCATGAGGTAAAAACTGGTAGGAGCACATAACATCCATGCAAAACAGCTTTTCAACTGAACACAGTCACCATTCAGCTGGCTCTGATAAGTAAAAACCACAAGTTAAATGGTTACACCGAGATGTCGAAGGTTTATTTGAATCCACTGAAGCTCTCCTTGTTTTATCCTTTATTACCTCTTCAGTAAAACAAATGGATACTTCTTTGCATTCCCTTAACAGCATGATTTGCAAAGTGGCCAGTTAATCAGCTGAGCTAACAACTGTCCCTCACAGCAGTCGCATGAAACATGTCTGTGTTTTTTAGTTTAAGCTGTGACTCATTATGCCACTCAGAGATGGACAATCAGCAGCTGAATTATGACGCAACCTAACAAAGCCAAAAAAGACGCTGTTACTGTTATGTGTGAAATGTTGCAGTTAGAAGCAGCATTTTACACATCTCTTCTGTTGAGGCAACTTAAAGATGAGGGGTGGAAAAAAAACATCATATATTAGTAATCAGGAGTGCTTTGTCTCTTTTTCATTATCCATCGAAACTAGGAACAGTTTTCTCAGTAAAGTGAAGGCTAATTGCAGTTGTGCTCATTAAAGTCACAGAGATGTTTTCAAATGCCTTCCTCTGTCCCACCTTATTCAGGAGTAAGATTTTACAGCATCTGAAACTGAACCCGGTGGAGTTCAGTGAGTTTAGACTCCTGATGAGCTTCAAATGTCAGCCCCACACTGTTTCAAGTTAAATTTCACTTAGTTTTAGCAAATCAAGAGATTAATTGATCTTTCAAATTATCGTCAATAGCGGCTCTATTTCAAGAGCAGATGGTACCAAGACCCAGTCTTTTACTTGCTGCAGAATAATGCAGCTTTGAACTCAAAGACTTCTCCTAGTACCATCAATCAGGGCCGTCTCTCCACCACCACAGCCCGTGAAGCCAGTCGCCAACCCCCTTCTTCAATCCACAGACCTCAGACTAATTCCTTTCACCAGGGGGAGACCTGCAGTCCCCAGATTCATGGAGCAATAAATCTAGCCCAGGGTTATAGCCAGAGCAAAGCAGCGTGTTTTGCAGGCTGCTCTATGATTCAAAATCCTGACATCCTGGCCTTGTTAGCATTCAGACTGCAGCGCCAGTAAACCAAATAAAGCCGTACAGGGTCTCCGACTTTCACTCCTTTCTGGGCACAGGGATGTACATGTGTATGTTAGGACTTAGTGACTGTAGTTGCGATATCTGCAGCTGGTGGTATTTTTCAGTCATTGTTTATTGTGCTGTGGGTTTGCCTGATTCCATAGGGGCTGCACCGTATGAGGAAATCTTACTCACGCATGTTAATGAAGGGAGCAGAAGTGTAATCCAGAAGGGAGAAGAGGTGTTTAAAGCTTGCTTTATTATAAATGCAGCTGGCCTTAAAGCTGTGGTCTCAGACCATCTTTATGTTTAGCATCCAAAAAGGTAAAATATTTATAGAGATATTTTTGTGGATGTGAAGTCCAGGGAAATCATCCCTGACTGCAGCTAAGATCTGGTCCACCAGAGCATGGTGAGAAAGCCGAGGAGGGAAATGCCTTAAATAAAAGGCCTGTGGTAAGTGCTGCCACATGTTCTATTAATACACAACACGCACACACACACACACACACACACAGAATGTTTAGAGGTTTGCAGGCTTGGCAGTAACACGTCACAAAATACCCCACTGGTGGTCTTTTTCTTATATATATGTATATACCTTAAAAGATCACAAATCAATCATTTAAGTTTCAGACACAGTGAAAGTGACAGACTGTGTAAATAATCTGCTTTGTCATAACAGTATGCATTTTAAATTGTGAAAACTGAAAATGTGACAGCAATTTCCAAGGCCTAATGGGCCAGAACAAGTTTAAAATGCAGGAAAAGCTGAGGACTGCTTTTAGAGGGAAAAAAGTGTTTTTAGGGTGAAAGAAAAGGTCACCTTCTTTATACAGATCTGTTCCAATAGTGACATATTTGAACTCTTGTTGGACTTTCTGTGACCATGTGCTGTTGTTTTTTTTTTTGGTTCATCCCAGCTAAGTCTGGAAGCCTGCTTCCAGTCGCTCGAGGTGACAGGTACCGCCTGCATAATGACTAACCAGCTGCAATTTGGGCATTTTAAAACTTTGTGCTGCCGGATGTGTTTTACTTGAATTGAGGACAGGTGGATATCATGTACAGCTTATAAACATCTGTGTGTGCTTATTTACTGTCATCCAAGCCAATATCCCATTTTTAAAAAAATCTTTAATCAATGTGTTAGTTTTGGCAAAAAAAGTGAAATTCATTTCCCATCAGCTATGTGGAGCAATGCAGGTAAATTACAGTTCTGAGAGCTATGCTCAGTCACAAACAATGTAAAAGCCAACACTTCTGTCACATTCACATTATTGTGGATGTTGAACTGTCTGGAATGTGGATCATAAACCATGAGCAAGTCTGGTGCTGTTTCCTTCAGGTGCTTCTAGCTGGATTTGACCTCTGAGTGATAATTGATCGCCTGTCAGCATTTAAGCCCCCTGTTTTGTTTCTTTCCTGTTAAGCCTCGAGCTTCAGTGCCCAGTGAGTTTTCACGAAAGCATGCGTGAAGAGAAAAAGAGTCCAAATCTCTGGCTTTCAGCGAAGCCGGCTTCCTGCCTGACTCTGGTTTCCCCCCTCCAGAGTTCTTGGTAGCTTCCTGCCTTTGTCAGCTTCCTCTGAGTCACGGACTTACAGTCACAGACAGAACAACTTCACAGAGGCTCACAAACCTACTGGTGCTTGTGCATGACAGACTTCTCTTACAACAAATGAAACATCCCTCAGGCATGCTGTGGCTAACCTACCGTTCATCCATTTGCAGAATGTGAAATGTCTTCATTTCTTTCTTCTCATTCACTGGTGCAAAGTCATCTCAAAATAGCCAGAAGGACCACTGCCACAATAAAATCTCACCCTGTAAATGTCCCTATCATATTTTTAGGAGAAAATTTGTATCACTGCGATATATCTACCCTCAGTCATTAAGTTGCAGTGAAAATCTATGTATAATACCATAAACAAGGGTTATCTGTATTTTTTTAAAGCAGGCCTTCTACTTGTAATAGAAGAAAACACAAATGAAACTTCCACAGGTCTACTTGTTATAAGGATGTTTTTTCTTACACTTCTTTGTCCTATTTTGTGAGCGATGCAAAACATTAACCCCCCTGCACCCTCCGTTCTTTGGCCTGGAGAAAAAGGGAAACGCCACTTATTACCTCAGCTATGGATGTATTTTCATCACATAAACACGTGATAAGAACTTCCTAAAACGGTTGCTGAGTGCTTTCTGAGCTGTTTCTATTGTCCTGTCAACAGGGAGGGGCGCTACTATAGCAACAATGAAATTTGTGCCTCAAAAAAAATTAAAAAACGCCAGCATCTTCCTGTTTTGAGGGATGACACAGCTGCATGTGATCGACGCTGAACCTCACCCTGGCCCCTGTTGCTATAAATACTTCTGGAAAAAAAAGTTACACTCTCAATGCAGAAGTGATGCAGGTGTTATTGGAAATGATGTTAGTGTGGGGAATCTCCAGAAGAGGGTGCAAAAAAAATGAGATGAAATAAATGGTCACACAGTTTGCAGATGATTGTGAAACCTGACCTCAGTGTCAGCATCCTGATTCTTTTCTGACCCAACAGGTCTTCCAGACGACTGCACTGTTCAGACACCTGCCTTCACTGACTCCGTGAGACTTTACAGACAAGCCAAAGGATACTACGGGACATGGGATATGATGTGTGGAGCACCAGCACAGGTCACAATTTCAGATTACTTGACAAACACGATGCACGCTGTTTTCTCACAAACATCTCAGCAATACCTGTCAACGTCAGCTTACTGTGAGCTGCCTTCTATCCTGTATACTTAACAGGTCACACCTAAACCGAGTGACGGGTTGACTCAGAGGGCGGCGTGATGAAAATGTCATGTTGCCTGCAGGTTGTAGTTGCAGACATATTTTCAGGAAAGATTTGAAACATAATAGTGAATCGCATAAACGACAACAACTTAGCTTCTGCTAATACTTGGCGCTTTCTTGGTGTGTTTATGGAAGTCACACTTTCTTCATAAACCTCCGTCTTTCCCAGAGTGGTTTCAGCTTGTTGTGTAGTTTTACGCTCAAGAGTTTAGTTCAGTTTGTTTAGTCTTAAAACAGATCTAACTAATATTTGACAGCCCACTTGAACTACGGTCTAGCCTTACTGTACAATGCCTTTTCACCTTTCACAAACCTTACATAAGCATTTTAGTGAATTTTATGTCAGATACTGATTATTTATAGAGTTTCCCTTTTTACTGCGGCCCGCATCACATTCTTTACCTCTAATAAAAGGCATGCTTTAATGTTTGTGCTTGATGTGGCTGGGATAGTCGCTGCAAGGAGGAGGTGCAGCTTTTGAGCAACACCAGCGGAACGACTGTGGAGAAAGACATTTGTGACAATTTATCTGGAATGCCAAAAGATGATTTGCAATTACGCGCTTATTTGCCATATTTGGTATGAAGTAATGTTGTTGATGCCAGTATACAAACACAAGCAACAGAAGGAAGGTTTTAAAAATGAAAACCACACATAGATACAGTGTAAAAGGAGTTCCCACTAAGTTTAAACTGAGTTTACAGGAGATACAAAGTAATATCCTGTTCCTAGACAATTTGAGATAAATACCGATAGTTTTAATTAATGTGGTAAATGAACTGCATTTATTCAGTGCTTTTCTGGTCTTGTTCACCACTAAAAGTGCTTTACACCACATTGACTCATTCACACACACAGTAATCTCTTAATCTACAGAGATTTACACAGATATGGTTCTACCGAGTGCATGCAGTCAATATAAGCGTGTAGATGGGAGGAACTCAGTGTCACAAACCAACAAACAACTGTCAACAAGGTTGTAAAACTAGTCTTTTCATCCAGGACAAAGCAATGATATAATGACCAGAGTAAATGTGGCATTTGCTTTGTTTTTAGGTGTTGCACATGGTAACTACCAGAAAAATAGAATATAAGTGAGTCATTCTCACCGTTATTGGCACCTGTGATTTACCTGCTGCGACATGTCATTAAATAAGTAGTAAATAGTAGCTTTGTAGCTGATGAGGAGCACACGGACACCAAGAGAGATGAGTACTACAACACACTTAAAACAGTCTCAAAAACACAAAGGAAAAGCTGTTTGAACTAAAGGGCATATAAACGAAAACATCTAAGAACCTCAAAATTGCGCTTTTTATTTGAGATATTATTAGCCAGCATTTGAGAGCTGAAATTTGAAGACGAAATCATGTAATGCAACCTAAAGTTTTGAAAAAAATGAGAGTAAGACCACCAGTGCAGTAATAATACAGAAAAAACACCGCTAAGTACTTCCAGACAAACAGACTTTGAAATAAACAAGCTGCAAACATTTTTTTTTTTTTGCTGTCAAGCGCTGTGTTTTTTTCTCACAGCCATTCATTACGCGGCTAAATGTTTAACCAAATATTTGGTTTAGATGAAAACCTCGTGGAGGTTCTTACCTTCGTTGTTAGCTAGGAAGGTAATGCCTTCCTGCTGCTCTGTGTCCAGCTAGACTTCTTGTAAATCGTCCCTCTGTATCCGAGCAGCCACACATGGAAAAGGGTTTTATAAAGGTTTATTTTTAACTTTCTTTGCCTGGTAAAATCTCATTATTTTGACGAGAATACTGTCAAGATCTATCGAGTTTTCATGGTGGCAGAGTAAGTCGGTAATATGTTGGTAACATCTGTGTGTACAGATTTTGGCTAATCTGGTGATGGAGACTCTCCACCCAGAGCTGAGGAATGTGATTGGTCCTCGTCTGAAGGGAAAGATGCAGCAGAGACAGAGGAACTGGATGTTGGTGAGTTTCTGCCCATCGGAGTGAACTGTGCAAACAGAGTCCAATGTGCTTAAATCATGTTTGTTTTAAACAACTTGTCTTGTCCAGATCTCTGATGCGGTTTACAGGCAGGTGTTGCCTCAAGCCACCGCTCGGTACGAAGCACTGGTGGAGGCCTGCGAGGCCCATAGAGCTTCGCTGGATGCCAGACTGCGAACCGACATGGACCAGATCATCTCATCAAAAGAACATATCAGCAACAAGATAAGAGGTGGCTTTTTCCTCGCAGCCTGCAGAAAAATGGATGCTTCATTTTGTTTACATGTTTAAAAGATGCACGAAAATCCAGAGAGTGTTTTAAATCACAGCACAGCTAGAAAGAGAGAAAAGTCTGGGGACACAGTGAGAGCTGTGTTTAGAAGAGGGCAAAAATGTGTTAAGAAAAAAATGTAGGAATTTGACTGGGGAGTTTTTTTTTTTAACTAAGCAAAACAAAATCCAAGGACTACATTTGTAGCAATGTTTTGAAGGTTAAGGACAGAACAAAAAAAAATAAGGAAGAAGAAGAGACGGAAAAAATTGAATCACAATTAACAAATTTTAAAGAGCCCACGTAATTTCCACTCATACCTTCAAAATTTTGCATTAGGAATCAACTAAAAAAACTTCATTCTTTCATGCAGAAAGACATTCTCATAATATGACTTTTATACAGTATATTCTGTTTTTATTATTATTAATTTTAAAAAAAACATCAAAAAAACCCACTCAATTTAAGCTTGTGTCTCTTTAATCTTTCCCTCCCAAGAACACCCAGACCCCCCTTCTCTTTTTTGTTTCAGATGTGACAAATTATATTCAGTACTGACAATATGCAGATGTGTTTCATAGTGATGCCATTACAAAACACTGACAAACTAGGGCTAAAAACAGGGCATTTCAGTGTGTTTGACAGAATATCTGCCTTTCAGTGTGGATTTTGTAAATAGACACATTTTCTTAACATGTACAAAATGCAATATAACCTGACAGACATCAAGACAACTAAGTAATACAAAATGTACAGTAAAGAGAAACAAACAAAATCAAATTACAAACTGGTGGGAACACCCAGTCACTTAACATCCATGTTCATTTAGTCTACTTTTAGATGTGCACTACGTTCAACAACTTATGTAAAATAACTTGGTCAGCAGGACACTGGCTGTGTCATGTAACATAATCTTCATGACATCAAGTACTCTCCATTATTCATTTACGTCTTGCCTCTGTGGGATGTGGCTGAGGTTTCTCTGGTTGGGGGCTGTTTGGCACAGCAAGGCCATCAGTCAGAATAACACACCACTGTTCGCGTTTCTGGTGCCTTTCTAAGGATGTTAAGCACATAGTTAACTTCTGCTTTGCATTTTAATCCATTTTTGTCCAGCGATTCCTCTGATACTCGTAGCTGAATGTTTGAGCAGTGAAGCTGTCTGTTTTCTATTCCAAAGTAAACTCAAGACATGCTGCTCATTTTTTTTCAAGACTCTTGTCGAGCTAAAGTGGACAAACTGCATTCCAGCATAATGTTGGCCATTTCTGACTTTACCCCTGCAGATAAGCTTCAAAACCTCGGGTGACTTGTTCAAAACAATCTATTTAATGTTAAATGAAGGAAATGCAGAGGTTTGACTGGAACGTTCTGAACTTCAAGGTCATCATGTCACATGAACCATTTAAACATGAAACTAAATATATAGAACTGTATTCACTCTCTAAAGTAGTTCTTTCAAATTCAGAGCTGTGTCTGTTTTTGATTTTCTTTTCTTTTTTTTTTAAATAAATATTTTCTGCTGCCATGCAGGTCTAGTGATGCCCAAAGCAGAGCAGCTCCTTCGGAGCAGCATCCAGCCCTACATCAGCTCCATCCTGGAGGCTCTGATGGAGCCCACAAGCCGAGGTTTCTCGGAGGTCAGGGATGTCTTTTTCAAGGAAGTGGTGGACATCAGCAAGAACTCGCTAAACGGAGAAGGAAAGGATAAATTGGGAGACGTAAGTCACTTTGTGAATGTGAGCAGTACTGTCTCTGGATTTAAAGAGATTAATAGAATGGATGAACTGGAATGTGTTGACTGCACTGGTGCAACTCTTAAATTAGAAATCAGGGAGTGTCAAGGTGCTCTCTGACTAATCCTGGACTATCAGCTCAACCTCTTTTCACTGTTGGTCCTAACTTGCATTGAATAATCTAAGTGTATTGCATATCCCTTTACTGTACGTTTTCTGTAGCAAATGGAGAGGTTGTCCATGCTGGCCTTCCATCCAGTGAAGATGCAGAGCTGTTACGAGAAGATGGAGCAGCTCAACCTGGAGGGGCTGCAGCAGAGGTTTGATGTTTCAAGCCCCTCTGTGTTCATCAGCAGGGCTCAGATCCTCATGAGGGAGGTGAGGCACTTGGAACTTTTCTGCCAGAAACAAAAAGACTCGCATGCGTCAGAATTTGCATGTGTGGAAAACTTTACCTAGTTCCAGAGAACTGAGCAGACACCAGACCTGTCGAGGTCTCTACTTCCACCTGCTGGTCAAAAAGAGCATTACTATTGAGCTAAATTTTAGCTGAGTGCACTGTCGCCTCAGATTTGCATTGATGAATGTATTCTTTGTGATATTGTCTATCTTTTAAAATACCAAATTTTTCTTAATTTTTGACAGCAAATGGACAATGCAGTGTACACATTTGAACATCTGCTTCAGCAGTCTTTAGAGACTCAAAAGGGGGAGGACTTTTGCAAGGTCATCCAGAAATGCCAGGACCGGGTTCTCAAGGTAAAACTAAACCATCCAAGTCAGAGTCGCCAGATAGAAAATGAAAAACAGTCCAAAAAAAAAACCCATCAAATGGACTAAATATTTTCTCTTCGGCATCCTTAGTTTAATTTATCATTTTAATGAAAGTTGGATAAGAACAGAAATTGGATTAAATGCATATAACTAACTTGCTAATTTGAATTTTGTTCACCTTAGGAACCATTCCATCTCTAAATCCCACTCTATTTTGATTTCTTTTGGTATTTCCGATCTTTCTCATCAGAAATATGATTACGACAGTAGCACAGTGCGCAAGAAGTTTTTCAGAGAAGCTTTGCTTCAGATCATCATCCCCTACATGCTGCAGCAGCTCTCGCAGTCCTGCACACCTGTAAGTAACTCTCAAAACAAACGCATCACTTTAAATAACAGTTTTTTTCCTCAAATTTTACAATTTCACCCTGAATAAATGCTCAGTCATGCTTTGGGGGTTGGGATCCACTGTTTCTGGTTTTTGTCCTATTGGTTTCACACATGAAGGCGTGGAGTTTTCCGGCAGATCAACTGTTCCTCTCTTTCCCAGGAGCTGCCCCGCTTCAAGGAGCTGATCTTTGAAGATTTCTCGCGTTTTCTTCTGGTGGAAAACATGTATGAGGAGGTGGTGCTGCAGTCCGTCACCAAAGAAATAATGATGGGTGAGAGTCAGAAAACACCTAGATTCAGAATTTGTTTCCATGGCGATGGTAGCAGTGGTTTGCAATGACATATCATCACAGCGTATTATCCGACTCACTTGCTGACTTCATGTCTACCTCTTGTTTTGTCCAGCGGTGAAGGAAGCAGCTGTGCAGAGGAGACACAACCTCTACAGGGACAGCATCGTCCTTACCAATAGTGACCCCAACTTGCACCTGCTCGGGGAGACACCCCCAGTGGACTGGGCTGCCAAACTTGGGGCTGATGAGCCTGAAGGCTCTTTTGGCAGCGAAGTTGAAGAAAGGGGTGCTGGGAGAAGGCGCAAGCAGGTGGTGTCCATGATCCAACTGGATGGGGGGCCTCTTCCTTATGAGTCCTGCCTGGAGGTCCCAGGGGTGGAGCTTATTCCAGAAGAGGAGGGCGAGGTTTCTGATGGGAAAGATGAGGAAAGAGAGGAGGAACATGAGGACTTGGACATATCTGACGGTCCCAAGTCTCCTGACAGCGTGAATGAAATCAGAGACCTGATTAATCCAGTGGTGGAGGTGGAGGTGATGTTGCCTGCTTCGGAGGAGAAACCGAGCGACGTGACCAACGGGACAGAGCCAACCAGCGGCCTCATCACCGTGGACGATGGGGTGACGGAGGAGGTGACACACATCACCACCATTGTGGAAGACGCCTCGAGAAAATCTCCACTGGAGAAAACGTCCCCCCAGTCGATCCTGAAGGAGCTGATTGGGAGCAAGAAGCAGGAAGTTGAGAAGGAGCTTAAGGAGGAAGAAGCCTTCCAGGAAGCCATTGAAGAGATGGTGATAGCAGAAAATGAAGATGATGATGAACAATTTGCTGAGGCCTCAGGTGAAGAAATAAAGTGTGAATCACCACCTCTGCTGACAGACTCTGGATTACAATATGACAGCGGGTTCCAGTCGCCAAGCAGCGAGCCTCAGCCAATCACAAATGGTCTAAGCAGCGAGGACAAAATCATCAACCCCGCTGAGGTGGAAGTAGTTTTGGCATAGTAAAGCAGAGAACGAGCACTCAGAAAGGGGACAAAATCATGTTCAATAATGGAAAAACCAGAATGAGCATGAACTGTTTTTAGGCGTTGCACACTCCTCACCAACTCACCATGCTCTAGACTTACCCTCGGGGTCTCCAGTGATTGGTTCCTTCTATGCAAAGAGACTATCTAGTCATGTTGTCTTCATTGAAAATGGCAATAAATTCAGCCTAGCTGATAAAGACATATCACCCCCTTCAGGCCTGAATCAAATGTTTATAGACTCAATGCAAAGCGGGCTGCGGGCTGCGCTCTCCTCTGGGTTCAAAGCGCGTTGCTGGATTTAGAGGTTTCTAGCGGCCCTTCTGTACAACTGTTCTGCTCTCAGACATAAGTATTCATCACACGGCATGTATCATGAGTTTGATGAGCTGTCTGACATGTGCATTTAACTCAGCAGTGACAAACCATCACTGCCTGAGGCAAGCTGTTGACATAACTTCAGAGCACAGCGACGCCATTGTTGGGTTCAGGTTGAAGGGACCTTTAGGCTCCACCTAAATCTAAGTTATTGGTCTTTTTTTTTTTTTTTTTAATGTCACATTTGCAACACATAAGAAAGCCAGGCTTCCTCTTTTCTCTTATGTATCATATTTATGGGGAAAAAAATGAAATCACCACACTTGGCGGTTATTCATTCTGCTGTTTTATTTTGTAGGGAAGAAAATGGCATATAACACAAAACTATTGGATTTAAGAGCTATACTTTATGGCTTTTTAAGAATTGCATCAAAGAGTGAAATAGTTCACATTTTAATTTAGATTTACTCAATAAATACCTGGACAAGTCTAAATATTCAGATCTGCGGATAAAAGAGTGCAAGAAGAGCTTAACTGGCTGTTTGACAATTAACATGATTTCTTTAAAAGTAATAGCAGTTAAATAGTGGAAAAGATGTTCTAAACACTGTGTTGGCATGAAGTGTAACATATGATGTGGGCTGTTTTCAGTTGGCTTATTCCAGAATTCTGAGAAGAACTGGAACGTTGTAACTGGGAAAGATATAGGTGGACTACAGTAAGATGCCAGTGTAAGGAGAGTGTATTCAAAGCAAAATGGAAAATATCCAACAAAAGTACAACAAGTAAGCAGTGTTTGGACTGTGGATGATATTCAGAGGTGAGTCACAAACCTCTTCTGTGGAAGGAGATGATGTCAGAGCTTTTGTTTGGTTCTGGGAAGATGAATCATGTGAAGATGTCTGCATGGGGGGGGGGACGTTTGTTTCCTTCATCAGTGATGACATTGGCCTGGACAGTCAGGAACTATAGTACATGTACATTGAAATTCTAAACTGTAGTTTCCGTTAGAAAAAGTAGCTTTGGTGATGAAATTCACTTTTCAAGGTGATAATGAGTCTTGCTGCAGAGTAAATCATTTTAAAACTATTCGTTAATGGCATACCAAATAGTGACTGAACGTGACGGACATTTTATGGTGGAAATCGATTGAAAACAAATCCATACTGCAAAGCGGATCTGTGAAACTTATGAATACTTTTTTTCCTTTATTTTATCAGCAATTTCACCATTTCGAGTGGTCAGAGAAGCAAAAGTAACTTTTCTTTTTTTTTTTTTTTTTTTAAATTAATCCCAAATTCGTTTACCATACTATCCCACACTGTCCCTCAGCCTGATTGAGAACCAAGAAAAAATGCCATAAACTTCAACTATATATTGGGATAATTCATAAAATTAGAACGTTGAACTTTATAAAAAGAATAGTTTTGTGTCACAAATGCATTTCTTTCTTAGAATTAAAATAGATGGATGAATATTCTCCAACAGCTGTGATTCCTTTTCTGTTCCCGAGGTTTTATTTGAAAGCTAGTAGGTAGTTGAATTTTCTATCTGGGCAGCAGGGGGCGACACAGTAAAACTTCTGCTTTGAATGTTTTTTTTTTTTTTTTTTTTTTTAAGTATGTTGTCAGATGTGATTTTACAAAAATGGCATTGTTTACTCTGGATTTATTACATTTGCAAGTGGCCTTTATGTTTCAACACAGTCGGGGAAAGATTCCAGAAATTAGCTTTTATATCTTATTGGGAAAAATGCCCCACCCCCCTTTTTTATTGTTCATCTACATGGAGGATTTTTGATGTACTTGTCAATACATGATAGAATTTTAATATTAACTTTCTAGCATACACAATTATTACTGATGTTCATTAAGCTTCATTGTAAGTACATTGAACTGAATGACTTTTTTTTTTTTTTTTTCGGTTAAAACCATCATTTTCATATTTAATTGCATCCCTGTAGTCGGAAGGTCCACTTAAGCAACATCTGATACTGCTGTATGTTCTCTGGTGTCACTGTAAATCACAAGGGGCTATAAATGTTCAGTTTTAGCTGCTGAAACTTAGTCCACTACAGCACCCATCCGTTTGTCTGTTTTTGCATCATTGAGGGAAGTGTTTCATTTTGAGTTTAACCTAATTCTGTGTCCCGTCCAGGCTTATGGCACAACTAAAATCTTCAAAGTTGAATTGGTAAATAAATCTTGATTTTAAAAGGCAGAGTAATCATTTTATACACGAAGCAGTCCGCAGCAGCTGTTGTCAGACTGTCAGTTCGAATAAGGGAACGTTTTTAAAAAGCAGTAAGTATTTAGATTGGAACAAGGTTTTAGTTAAAGAGGACAATAAAGTAAATGAACTATGCACATCTGATTTTACATGTGAAATTTTTGTAATTTCTTTTAAAAATGAGTTACTAGCATGTTTTGTTACCAGCATTGCATCCTCACATTCTGCATTTGCCAGCCTAAGCTGGACTCTTCTAGTAGGTTTTAATTATGTCCTGCTCTTATTGCCAGTGTATCGGTCGGTACTGTTACACTGACACCACCTTCTACTGCTTATTTATTACTCGACTCACATGGTGAATAACCTCCAGGTGTAAACAGTTTTCTTTTGTGTCTTTGTGAATCTTCGTCTTCTTGAAATATATTTTGAAATGGATAAATAAAAATATTTAATCAGCTTTATTGTTTATTTTTTGTCAATTGAACAGTAAATTCTGCTTCTAGTGTCACAATTATCTGCAAAAATGTGAAATGTTCTGATTCAAAACAGAGGAATCATCTGAAACACCAGCCCCAAGGCAGTGTATTGCTTCTTTAGTAAGGTCTCCAGTTTGATTGCAACAAAACCACATGACTGAGTTCTGAAATACTCCAGATAATCACCCAGTAAATGAATCAATAGTTTACAAGGTCAATAATTTCACTTCTCTAAACCACTCATAACTGTTACAAAAAATGCTGTGAAACATACAAGAAATAAAACTTTTTACACACAGCTTTGCAAACAGTCAAAAAAACCTTTATTTTATTTATTTTCATCATGAGAAAATTTTCAAACTGTAGTGTCATCTAGAAATAAATTATGAATCTCATTAAAGATTAAAATATTGCAAAAAATTAAGCTCATCGTAAGTCCTTGATTTACACCTCAAAGATTTGTGGCAATGCTGTGGTGGTTGATTGCAGGGCATTTGTCCTTTTTTTTAACCAGATATCTTTTTTTTTTAAATATAACTTCAAAGAGATGTTAAAGGCAGCAGCACTGCCTCTCACTGATTGTTAAAACCATTTTCCACATGGAGTCCTCTGAGATGTTTGTTTACGGAAATGAAGCTACAGTACACCTCAGAACCTCGACGTTACATTTCTGCAGCACAGAAGAACCACATCATTCACTTTCATTTCCTACACTTTGTCCTTATAAACCCAAGACCAAAACCTAAAGCGCGGCTAGATGGCTTCAAACTTTCAGTTTCCATCTGCGGGTGAGTTTTATTCAACAGTATAGCACAGCTTTCTCCAAAAAACAAAAACAATGAATTTCCCCATTTGTCAATCTGAACCACAGAAATGGGAAAAGTGGTTTCCACTTAGTGTCCAAAACATATGATCCTTCAAACTCTGTAGAAAAAAAAAAGATCTTTTTCATTTTGATTTCAGGATCTGTCCCATCTCTATAGTGACATCTGATCCAGTAGAGGGAACGAGATGAAATAACCGAGGACGGAGCCCACGATGACGCCGAGAAAGATCCAGGTGTTGTAAGACATGACGCACAGCATCAGCATGTAGCCGAGACACACCTGCAGCATGTGGAGGACTGTCTGGACGATGTGCAACAACCAGCTGCAGAGGAAAAGGGACAGCATCAGTCACTTTGTGCCCAAAAACCGAAAAAAAAAAGCATCTCAAATATTTGATAGATGTAAATGCTGCAGATTCAGGCTGCAAAGATATTATGGAGTTCACTAGTATGCGACTTATTTACGCAACATCCCTCACACACAGATGACAGCTGGTGAAAATGCATTAAGGGTAATTAGAAAGCTCTGAATATTTCAGGTTGATTTCCATTTCATACGCAGGATATGAGTGTGATTTCTCTGATAAAAGGGAAATCCTTGTAACACGAACGCTGACCTGTTTCTGGTGCTTGGAGTGCGAGGGTGGAACTCCAGTGTGGTGAGGGAGGATTCGGAGGGGCTGCTGTCCAGCACGGCGCTGCTCTCGCTGCGGATGGATGGCGGGGGGGCGTATGGAGACGCGGGCTGAGCCAGCTTGGAGCTACTCCCCAACCACACCCTCCACACTTTGAGCACCTCATATAAGACTGTCAGCAGCAAGACGACGAGCACGGACAGCACCATCCCTGGAGCCACAAACACACACACACACACACCAGGGTCACAAGACAATTACACCAATACTAGTCAGACATCTTGAAGATCATCACAAACAGCATAACGTCTAGAAGGCGGTAGGAATGACTCAACCAGCATATCGACTTATTGCATGGAATTTATTTGATCTGAAAATTTAAAAAAGTCTCACAAATATGTGACTTGGTTGCTCTTTCAAACTCATTTAATGAAATATTTTTACTAGTAATCGTTCTTTTTAAACCTGTTTTCAACATTAACTACTCGGGTGTAGTCAGCTTGAACTCAAGTACTCTTAAAAAGTATTATTTAGCAATTGTAGCTCATCACAAACACCATGCCAGAAGAAATGCTGGATGCATCTACCAAGAATGAAAAGAAGCTTTAACGTCTGTGACTGCTGCTGTATGAGACTTCTGCACCTGTCCACAGGTATTTTAGTCCACTCCTCATGAACAAAGGGCTCCAGCTGTCTCAGTGCGAAGGGTTTCTTCTCCAGACTGCATGAAGGCCACTTCAGAATAGTCAAATGTTTTATTCTTTGTTATTCAGGGGTGTTTTTAGTTGTGTGTTTTGGGTCATTATCCTCTTGGAGGGTCCATAACTTGTGACTGAGACCAAGCAGCGTGTTTTAGTCCAGGATGGCTTGATGGTCTTGGTATTTAACTGTACCTGCACAGATTAAAATCACGCTGTGCCAGATGAAACAAAGCAGCTCAGAACGTAACTAAACTTTATTTAATGGAAAAACTTGAGTCACACCAGTTCACTGTGCATTCATCATGGAGGAGCTACGGAAGAAACAGAAGAGTACCAGGTCAAAGGAAGAGACAGTCTTTGGCTGGATTTTATGTCCTTGGTGGGATGCAGAGTGATGGAGAAAGTGAGGGCGAGTCTTGGACCAGTCTTTACTCTTTGGTATGAGCTACAAGAAGAAACCAGAATCCAAACTGCCACTGAACCTGTTGACTTCTTGCAGGACTGGTAAGTAATGTCTTCTTATCAGTAGCTGGTTTTCATTGTTGATTATGTGGCAATAAAGTTGTCCACTCTGTAAATTTGTCATTGTCAGTTATTGGAGTTTGATGTGTTTTACTGAAATGGGTCTTTCCTGTGTTGGTTCCTTGTAATGTGTGCAAAGCTGCTTTCGCTTTGTGTTGGATGGTTCTAAGTTCTGTAAAGCTGACTTAGTCGACTTGCAGTTCTTTGTCTTTTATTTTTGTCAAAAATTGAATATGCTTTGTCAGCTGTTGACTTTATGCCATTGAAAAAAATACTTCCCAGGTTATCAGGATTCATCAGATTTCTACACTCATCAGCTACAGAAGACGTGCAAGACCTATTGAATCGACTTACAGCCAGTGACTCAAGCAGAACACGAGATGGTGGTGGAGAGCCGTGCTCCTGCTCGAGTCGCCGGCCTAAAAAAACACACTCTGAGAGATTCACCGTAACTCTAAACCCTTAAAACTTAAACAATCAACGTTCTGCTGCGCCAGCAGAAACGGATATCTCCTGATACAACACCGCACTACCTGATGAACAGGAAGTTATCACTGCATACGAGAGCAATCTGTCAGTCACGAAGGGCTGTTGAAGCCTCCGGCAGCTTACCTGCAGGCCCGTGCACATCCCAGAAGTCGAACAGCAGGGTCACGGTGCCTGAAAACTCAAAAGTCATCTAAAAACAGAAAAAGAAAAAAAGTTAAGGGTTGTAAACACTGGGTACTCTTTGCACCTTTGCCTGGCATGTTTTGGGTTGTTGTGGTGTTTTGTTAAACTTGCAGAACAAACATCGACGTTATATTTCTGGAGCATAACAACAACCACCCAGGGCTAAGAGCTGCTGCAGCTGTCTGAAACACACTTTCATTTGCAAGTGTAGTGACACCCACTTCTGATTGTAGAGCTGCGGTCTTGTTGTTAAAGAAGCAGGAAAAAAACAACAACAACAATCTGCGTGAAGGTAACTTAGAAATGTTTCTGAACTTTTTCTTGTATTGTACTGATGCAGCATTTTCTTAATATTATTCTATGCCATGCCTGTTCTCTGTTTCAAATAATCTTTGGATTCCTTGAAAACAAAATAACTCAGTTTGTGCTGTTTCGAACAAATTATCTATTGAGGAAGCCTTGCCCCACAATTACTGAGCATACAGTCACACAGAAGCATACGTTGTTCTCCCTGCTAGTGTGGTTGTGTGACTGACAGAGGAATGCACTGTCTGTCTGTGTGTATGTGTGTGTCAGTCAGTCATCCCAGCTCTCTGCTTATCTTAAAGGCTAATTCACCACCTGTCTGAGCATGAGTATCTCTTACCAACTCCACACCAATGTGAGCACAAGCACATGTTCCTTCCTGCAGAGCGTTACAGTTCTAGCGAATGATAATTCAGCGTACATAAAATAAAAAGCATCAAACATCCAGTTTGTCTGAGACTAAACAGATCAACTGTTCAGCTTTCAAGGCCCAGAAATCCCCAGAAATCAAGTTCCTGATAATATTGTTATAAGCAAAAATGATGACTAATCCCACAAAAAGAAGGACTACGCCTTAATAAACCGAGTTATTAATTTAGATACAGAAAGTAGAGTGTGGCAGCTGGAAAGAGGAACAGACAGTTTTGCTGTGAAAATCATTAACTGCGTGCCTCTTTTTAAAATCACCTCACTTCCTCTCGAACCCACTTCAGTTTTGAACAGAAATAGTCAACAGACAATGTTGCAACGATGCTCTTGGTGACAAAAGAAAAAAAAAAGGAGACCTGCGACACTGAGAACATCAAGACTAAAATATAAAGACATAATCTCAGTCAACACTGAGAGGCAGGCAGTGATGATTGTTGGTTTATATGTCAAACTGCTTGAAACAACTAGATATTTGCTTGTGTGACGAATGTTGAAACAACAAGCTGTGTAATTAGAGCCTCTAGTGCAAACACCACCCAGGGGGTTTTTATCTCCGTTGCTTCATGTTTAGCTCAAAAGTACACTTAAACTCATACACACAGGCAGGCGCATGTCTACCATCTAACTTTAAAGATTTTGTAGACTTTTAGAGATGTGACTGAGGTAATGAGATGCAATTCACACTTTGCTTTTTACTTCAGCTACAAAAGATTGTGGCTGAGTTGAATTATGTTTTTAGCCCAAATATATAAAACACTGAAAGTAAGAAATAATTTGGATTTCCAGAAAAGTGTGAGGAGAAAGTTAATATATAGGAACACAACTATGTGCACTCATATACTGAATGTCAATCATAACAAAGCAAATAAAGCATTTGATCCTTTCAAAAAAAAAAAAAAAAACAGTCATAAGCTGTACTGTCACAAGATTTCTTCAGTGTATCATCTATAAAAACGAGAACAATAACTCAGCTATAATTCCAGTATTACACAGGCACCAATCTTCAGTTCTGTTTGTTATTATCTGAGGTATTTAATGTTCAACAAATATTTACATAATAATTTACAGACTTTCTGAACCAGACTGGCACATTTGACTGCGTCCCCCAATCAATTCTGTTTTTATGGCTGGAAGAGCATTCAGAATAGTTATATGTCATTTATCTACATTTGTTCAAATAAAACCCAGCTTTTATTCACTTTTAGTGGTTTAATTTGCCATTTAAATCTAATTTTAAAAGGCTTCACAAGTTTTATCAATACACAATGTCCTAACTGGGTACACTCAGTCTTTAGCAAATCTATAGTTATAACCTAAAGTGTAGCTACGTCATTTTTTTCTTTACATATATTATCTTTGTCTCAAAATGTTTCAGATACAAAAGTTTTCATAACATATGTAATGTAATCAACGGAGCGCGCGAGCAGGAAACTTACGGGCATCATAGTGAATTTGCAGAACTGAACGTTTACAGCAGAGGTTTTCTACGGGTAAAAAAAAGCAGGTTCCGTCATGGTTCTGGGTCGGGGCTTCATGTACTGGTACTGTCACGAAGGAGCCATTACTTCAACTGTACATATGTAAGCAGCGTAGCAGCAACTAACCGCGCAGCACAGCGACAACAACTGACAGACCTCGTGACTTCAGTCGAAGAGCGGAGGCTGATGGGTAATGAAGTCTTTCAACAGCGGAAGCGCCACATTTCGAACATAACGCGAGGAATTTCAGTCACGCGACCAACGGAAGCGCGCAGCGTGCACTGCTGGTAGAGCTGGTTAACGCCTCTGTCATATAAACTATAAGAAATGATCTGGAAATTACCCTAACTCTCATACATGTTTTATATATATATAAAAGAGCTAAATGTTATCAAACCAGAAGCCCTCTAAATTATGACACTGAAATTAATTTAAGTTCTACATGAAACCACTCGTTCTAGTAATTGTGTTCAGAACATAAAATGCACACCTAAAAATACATGATAAAGTTTTGTTTTAACCAGTAGTCTGTAGTAAAACCTAGTGTCTGTTTCCAGACAAAGTTGTTTGTTAAAGCCGTTACTGCAGCTCCAACTACCACAACCTTGAGAATTCCTGTACATCTTCCTGAGACCCAGCCTAAACATTTTGTCCTCTGTAGTGGACACTGGATTTTGGTTTATATATTCTGACTCATTTGAGCTACCTTACCAAGCCCTGATGTGCTTTTTAGAAGACATCCTGGCCTTTCAAATGATATCTTGTGTTTGGGTGAGATAAGAGGAAGCTTGTTTTTATCATGATACAAAATGTGAAACTGCAGCAAAACACACATGCCAGAAATAGAGAAAAAGTCAAATACTGTTGTGATGTTGTTTACCTATGGTAATCATATATTTTCTTGTCTAGGAACAAGTCAGGAATTATAATTTGGTGTCAGTCTACTTTGATTTCAAAGTCTCATCGTATATTACAGAGGAATTGTTCTGTTGTCAACTATTGTAAGATCTAAAGTAAAATTATTTATATAAATTTCTAAATTGTGAGTTGTTGTTTTATCTCCACACAGTCAGTACATCACAAAAAGAAGCGATACTGAATGACACTTTTTTTCCTTGGGTCTTAGGAGGATATGATACTGTAGACATATGAACACTAACACCTGATACTACCGAGTCAGTTTTAATTTATATTTTAATTTGTGTCAGGGGCGAAAATATTGAAAATGGAAAAACTGCTGCTGAAATGAACGACACATGTGAAAATGCCAATAAATTCACCGTATTAAAAACAAAAGAGAAAAAATAAAAACTTTGGACATTCTCCCATAAAAGAACAACAAAGATAGTTTTATAAAATAAATGAACAAAGAAAGACATGTGTTGTATCATTTTATTACAGTGCACAGGGCACTTTTAATTATGCACTGTTATTTGAAACATTACATGTACAAGTTGAGGTGCTACTGTCACTATATGCATTCAGCACCTGAAAAAGGTTTCAAGTAGAAAAATACAAAACCAGACTGCACTCTGCAGTATGTGAAAAAGAAATAATGAAGAGCAGGGGGTGGGTGGGTGGGGAGGTGAGGCTTCATAAAGCTATAGTACCTTTTGGTGAAAACATTAACAGAGGGAGGACTGATAAAGGCAGCATGAAACGTTCAAGGAGCTGCTGCACTCTTGGAAACAGGAGGAATTGCACATATTTTCTAAAAGAAGAAAAAAGACCAAGTCGTACACATCTAAGGTCCAGTGTCTCACAGTTTTTTAGAAGCTACATCTGTATACATAAAGTGCACTTGGCACAGTCCAACCGCAGACGACACACCAGGAGCACATCCCGACACCCTCAGAGAAGAAGCAGGTCCATGACAGGCTCATGTACAGTAATCCAGGTTTTAAGGCATGCAGTCACTTTAACGTTGCAACGTGACATTATCATCGTTCAGGTGACAAAAAAGTCTGCGTGAGGAAATTTTAAAACTCAAAGAAAATACAAATTCCCTAAAAACATGCAGAAACAGATAAAATGAGAACCAAACGCAGACACTGTGAATTTAACATGGACTCTGATTATTCTAAAATGGGAGAAAATAAGGAGAAATAAACATTCAGTACAGTTGTTTCATTTTTTTTAAAAAAAAGTTCCAGTGGCAATAGATTGGGACATAAAAGGGACAGTAAATGATATTTTTAAACTCACTGGGCCTGGGTGATGTGTTAATCATCAAATTATAAATAAGCATAATGAATCAACATATGACCGAATTAGTAAGTGTTAGCAAAGTCCGATAAAGATAAACAGAAAGCAACACCAAATTTCTCCCCTATTTATGAATTATATCAGATAAAACTATGTGCAAAGCCACAAAAACAAAGTATAAATAATTTAAGCAGAACAAGGATGATGACCTAGCTATGCTATAGGCAGAGAAAGAAATGAAAACACAGACATCGGATGAGGAAATAAATCAAAATGAGTTTTAGAAGAAAAGCATTTAGGTAAACGTGTTTTAAAAAGTCTTGATATTTTGGGAGCTCATTCATTCACACACACACACACACACACCAAATGTACTCAGTCAAAATCCACAGACTCACATCGTCCAAAAGTGCTGTGCACGTGTTATCATTTTCACTGGCTGATTTCACAACCGTTAACACAGGAACATTAAGGCAACAAAAAAGAAAAATAAAAAGACAAGAACAACCCTTGATCCGCTTCAGAGATGCAAAAGAAGATTTAAATCATAACAGCAGACACCTTCATTTGACGTTAATTTAAATAAACATTTTGGGAACTGAAGTGACAGGAGTTTTAGTTTGTCTGTCAGATTCTGTTAAACTCCAGGTTTAAGGCCCAGCTGATACGAAGATGTTTCCAACACAGGAGAGCACGGGAACAGCTGCTGGGTTTCCAGAGTCCTGCCCAGCTGCAGATAAACCCTCAGCGTTCAGGTCGGGAACAGTGTCAAAACAAACGTTTTGATTCATCAGAATCAACACAAGGTGGCAGCATTGAGTCAATATTGCCACACAAATAATTTTTTTTTTTTTTGAAAAGAGAGAATTTAAATGTACCAGTATAATTAATCTTCAATAGAAGAAAATGATTTGACAAAACAATAAAGAAAATATTTGTCAATTTAGGTTTGACTTCATTGTTGCGCTTAGTGGTGACAGATCTGAGAGGTTCCCCTAAATCTCCCTTGTGCAAGATTACAGGCTGATATTTTTTCAAAAAGAACCTGCAACAATCATATTAACCTCCTTCACACAGGAGCTGGTGTTGTCTTCCAGTCAGACAGCCAGACACATGGGACTAATCACACGGCTCCGCCTCGGCTGATTAACCAGCACCTGCGGCAGCATGCTCACTTCTTGATATCAAGGACAGCTGACAACAAGAAAAAAAAAAAACAACAACAAAAAAAAAAACAACAGTGGACCACACAAACAAGCACATATTTAGAAGAACAAGTACAAAAATACGTCAGACTGAAAGGTCCTGACAAAGAGTCAGTGGCTTAATATATTTCAAAGGCATCCCAGATGCAGCAATGTTTTGGGAAAAGGGGGAGAAAAAAAAAGACTCTTGAACCTACTCCAATGATCAAAACTGTCCAGTCACTGAACATCCTAAATCCTGTGTAACAATCAGAAATGACTCCTTTCAGGCACAGTGATGCTCACCCATTCTGACATTTCCTGGTAGGACATAAGGTAAAACTAAAATTCTTAATATAATAAGAATTCATCCCTTTTTTTTCCCCACTCTTCAGAGGACAAAGACACAATCTTGGGAGTCTGGAGGATGGAATTACCAATCCATCGTTTTTCATCCAGTCATGTCTTTGTCTGGACTTGCTGCGAGGCGAGTGCAGACAGATGTGAGTGGGCACGGCCGCGATGACTCACAGCCGTTTCCCCTCTACTGTCCGCTGTTAAAACTGGAGTTTACTGTACTGCAGCTTTCCTCGTACGTGGGTGGGGGCTCTGTAACACACAAAGACAACAGTCTAAAACAGAGAGCAGGAGGCAGTTACACGGTAAATTAGCAGACAGATGTAAAATATAACAAAAATCAGTTCAACCAACCACCTGCTGACTTTATGGTGCACAAATAATCAGGTTCCAATAACGTAGTCTTTTAATCAGTTTTTGTATTAGCTTTTTTCTTTCTTTTAATTAGAAAGTTGCCAAAGAGATTTGCAGGACTTTGAGAAGCCAAATATGTCTCTTTAATAGTGTTAAAGCCATTTTCAAACATAAAATGCATGACATTAATGGCTTCATCAATCAGGTTGTATTATGTCCAATTAATTCACATACACATTGTTAATTCATTTTAATTTGAGTTCATTCTCAATGAAAGTTTCTTAATATTCCCAGAATTTCAGTTTAACTTCCAATGGAAAGTTTCTGGGAAGTATTCAGAGGTTTAGTGGGAATTTCCATCCCTCCGCAGTCCTGATGACTTTAACTGCTGACACTGCATCAACAAGAATATATACAGTTTTTTAATAGAAAATGTCAAACAACTAAATGTAGATTTAAATGTGAAATTCAGGCTCTTAGAAGGATGACTCGTGGACAGCTAGTTTACGTCACAGCTGATACCACCTTAGTCAGTGCGTCTGTCTGCGTGTCTGTGGTGTTTTCTTCTGACCTTGAGGGTAGTCCCAGCTGCTGTACTCTGGAGGGAGAATGAGCGAGCAGGAAGTGGGGACCGGAGTCACATTTCCTTCTGTGAAGAAAGGTATGGTGGCTCCAGTGGACACGCAGAACAGCGGCGCGGACGCGTTGGGTCGCCCGTGGCTGGGAGGCAGCGCCGCACCGGGGGCGTGGCTGAAGGCGCTGGGGGACATGGTGACCGGCTGCCCTGTGGGATCCTGCTGAGAGTGACTTTTGGTGGGAATCTCCTCACTAACGACGCCCCCGGCGCACAGTTCGTCGTCTGGCTCCTCCTCCGCAGGCGGTGCGCTGGGTGTCACCCTTGCTGCGGCAGCAGGTGCCGCCGCTGCGCCACAGCGGTCTGGGGTGGTGGGCACGGGCCTCGACGGCGACAAGTTTATAGCAATGTTCCCGATGTAGATGGGTAACGTGACAACCGCCTCTGGAGATTTGAGTGACACCTGTCAAACAAAGAGCGATTCATGAAGGGAGCAGCAGTCAAAGCTCGTTCCAATTTGTTTCAGTAGAGGGTAGGAGGCTTACATGTTATATTTAATTGAAATCTACTGTTATAAAGTCCCTCACATATCTTAATTAGCATTTTTATTTTTCAGATTAACTGTTGAAAACAGCAAGTGTGGATATTTTTGGCGAACCTGGAAATTCTCCACGCTGCTTCTCTAAGCAGATCATAAACGCTGCCTAAGTTTGTCAGATATGTGCATTTTTCCAAACTGCTGCAAAATCATTTTCTCATGTTCAGTATTTTTCCACATTCGCTGGCTGCAAAATGTTGGAATATATATAAAGGCTCCCATTTTGTAAATTTCTAAAGTTATAAAAACAAAAAACATAATAAAGCAGTTAGTCATGCACAGCTGTGAAATTGACAGTTTCACAGAAATACTGATTTTCCCACTTTTCTCCAGTCATGCTGGAATATTTAGCAAATGACAGCATCTAAAAGGGTGTAACTATATCAATGTTTTTTTTTTTACTAAAGTTGCAGCCTTCTTTCACTGTGAAATTATGTAAGACCAGAACTTTGTAAAACTAAAAGCAGAAACAGCTTAAAACAACCAAAATAATTACAATAATATTACTATTAAAGCCAGACAAGTACTCAAGTGCAAGTTTGAGTGTACATCATCAATTATTCAGTCATTTCAACCCAGAATGAATCAATACTACATAAAAGGATTGGATTTGCTAGCATGCAGGCAACTGGCTTCTCAAAACATCAACTAGAAACAGCTGAAAATGTAAACACAGAGGTGTCATGCAGCATGGAGAGTTTTATACCGACAGCTAAAGCTTTCAGGGTTCACAGAGCCATAAAATTGTAATTAATTTCATAAATCAAACATGGACATGAAGGCTCTGACCTGGATGAAATATTCGATGTCTATTAGGCCGCAGCCGGCAAGTGCCGACTGAGGGAGAGGAGGAACGATGATCTGCTCCCTCCACTCTGCATGTTTCCCGGCCTTCACTCCGGCTCCCTCCACCTCCGCGATGGTCCGCAGATCAAACACCGGCCGTTTCGTCTTGTACGTCACTTTCTGGTGTGCCGAACAAACACACATAAAAGAATGGGACAGAAACTTACAACCAGTTTGCAAGTCTCTATTGTAAAATACGTAAGAAGAACAATGCCCCAGAACTCAGAAAGTGGGAAAAATCCTGGAGTTTTGCTTTCCCAGTTAAAATAAGGGAAGTAAAAACAGGACAATTGTCTTGTTATACAACAAAAATTCAGCCTAGTTTTACCGTCAGCCACATGGCCTCACATTTGACTTGATAATTTGCTTCATGGTTGACTCAATGACCTCCAGGTGCCCAGGTCCAGATTTGTGTAAAACAACTCAAACCCTCATCTCTCTACTAAGGTGCCTTATATGAAGGCCTTGTATGAAACGTTTGTGTAAAAATGCTTTTTTTTGGGCTTAGTTTCCATTAAATAAACAATTTCAAGATGTAGTATGTGGTGTTTATCACCAGAGTTTGATTTTAACCTGATTTTTAAGAACTATTATGTCTTGTGCCATTAAAGAAAGAGGATGTTCTGTCTTTCTTTCTAACATACCTGTACGAGACTGGCCAGTACATATCCGGTGTCCTTTCCAGACTTGTTGTGGATCTCTGTGGCTAACTTGATGACCTGGCCAGGGACATAACCCCTCAGATCGCTGCGAGCCTTCAGCATCAGGGTCCCCGTCTTCACCAGAAGGTAACTGAACTTCTTCGTGGTCACAGCATAACTCGGATACTGCAGGGACAGAGAGGAAGGGTGGTTGTTTATTTGAAAGTGAATGACAAGAAGGGAGTAAAGGAGGAAATTATTTATACCTCATTCTGGCATCAAGTAAAAAACAAAAAGGACCTATCAAATAATTTAAAAAAACGCATTACAGCATTTAACTTCATCCCACTCTTCCTACCCGGTCCCTCAGTTACTCTGCAGAAACCCAAGTGAGCAGATGAAACGTGAGCATCAAGGTGACAGACAAGTAGAAATACAGGTGAAGCAAACACCTACTTCGATGTCAGGCACCTCGTTGAGGTTGAGAAGGTTGAGTAGGTAGAAGGGCTTCTGGGCTTTATAGTCTTTAGAGAAGCGGGGCGTGTCAATGGTCGCCCTCACGCGGTAAACGATCTTTCCAAAGGGTCCCTCAAAAGAAGTGGGGACAGCAGCTGAACAGAGGGTTAGGGAGAGAAAAAAAAAACAGCATAAACATAGTTTAGACACTAACAGACACTTGGCTGGAACAAACTATCACAGACACAAACCGCAGGTTCTTATGAATCAAACAGGAACAGAAACAAGCAAAAACAAAAAGACACTTAATATGGCTACTTCTCATGTTACTGCTCTCTACCAGGGCCGAGCTAAAAGAGTGATGCTAATCCAAGCAGATCTCTATCTGAGAAGCCTTTCAGACCGATGCCTGCAGGTCTTGTCCAGACTTTAACAAGGTCAGTGTTTTTGTGACCCGAGGAAAGCAGAGCGAAGTAAAAAAAAATGAGGCGAAAGGCTAGAGGGTGGGAAATTTAAGAAGAGCAGGATAAAAATAACTACTTTTGGGGGAAAGCAGCCAGTCAGACAGAAGAGATGCTCAGAGCAAGCGGAGAGGAACAGCACAGCGGGTTCAAAACCTCTTCTGATACTCTCACCCAAATAATCTGCACAAAAATAACCACGCAGCATATAGAAAACAGTGATTGGTGGGCTGTCAAAATAAAAACCGGGCAAATCCGTCTCCCTAGCTGCAGCAATATGTGCCTTGTTTCCAGGATCCTCAGTCAGATTTTAATTGGACCTGGCAGCTCCAGGGACAATCTGCTGCTGCTGTCGATAACAATTAACCAGCAAAGATGGATCGGAGTAGTTTTGTCGCAGCTCAAACAGAACCACGGACGGACTGACATGGAGCGCACCACAGCACCACTTCCTTTGAAGACGCAGGACACAGGGCCGCTGAAAAACAGCCTGCCTTGTTCCTTTCAAACCCCAATACAAACCTATCATCTGTCTAATATAAAAACTTACTACCACTTGTTGATTTGCAGGTCAAAAAAAAAAAAAAAAAAAGAAGCTATACAGAACTTTCATCTGAAATTAGACTGCATTTGATGACCTAGCAGGAGGGATCAAAGACCATAAAATATTGTGAGCTCTTATAAATGACAATCCACTGATCAAAATGTGACTTTGAAAACCAGTTATTACTTAGTCATTAATACAATCTTGACACAGATTGCCATTTGTCATATAAATGTTAAGCTCTGACATATATTATGCCTTTAAAATCACCAAATCAACACTTGAAACCAAGAAAGTCAGTTACCACGGTTGTCCAGATGTTGCTGCACTGAAAAGGCCACCAAGAGGCAGAATACCTCCACTGTCCTGATAAATAGAAGTTTAAGTTTACAGCAATGTTCACCAGTTCTAAGGGGACGTGTGTTATTTGATTTTAGAGGTCTGGTTTCCAGAATGACCAATGGTTTGAGGCTTCTCATTGGATATGTTCTGCTAAATACAAATATTTAAAAACATCTTCTCAGCTCGGACTGTGAGCAACATCACAGTGGCAAGTCTAATTTTTGAAATCAATAGTGAAGGATATTTGTGAAGGTTCAGATTGGTGATGGAATCAGATTCTCAGAAAATCTGATTTTTCTATTTAATTTGTGCCAAAGCAAAAATACTGTGTGCATGGACTAATCTACAGAGGATAAGAGGGGAAAAAACAGAGCGTTATATCTCTGTGGAGCAAACTCATTCACCATCGAATCAAACCTGATTTCTCCTTCCAAGTTATTTGGATCCATCACGCTGCACCTGCCTCTTTCAACACCTTTGTTCCAAAAATTAAGTCGAGACAAACACCTGATGCCTTGACTCTAGATGACTGAGCTCTGCTTGTCATAAGAAATTAAGTTCAACCACCCCTTCACAGCTTTGTGCGACGTGCAAAGCTTCTCCCGACAGCACAATGTTTGGAAAAAGAGTTTTGCATTGCAGAAACTCTCTCATATTCAATACTGGATCCTGGCCTTAATCGTGTCCATCACGATTATACTCTCATATTTCAGTTATTTCATATCTTTTTGTTAAACATGATCAAAATCAGTTGCCACCAATATCTTATCCGTCTCATGGAACAGTCCACGAGTTCTGTCTTCTAGAAGAAAGTCAGAGTTATCTGTAATAAAGAGGCTTACCGAATGCAACAACATTTAAACACAGCTTGTGCAAACAGCTGCATTCATTCATCTCTGCACAGATCAACAGTATATTTATGGCGACGGAGGAGATGGGATGGTACTGAACTGAACACTGCCAGGAAATGGTTTTGGTTACAGGATCTACATTTAGACGAGTCGTTTTTGAGCCTCATCCACCTATAAATTTCAATGTTTCAACTGAATTCAATTATTGATTCAGTGATTGAAGTCTGTGGAAGTAACCTGAAACACCAAAACTCCTCAAAATCTAGAGAAGGTTCCGGGAGTCCAGGCGGCCAGGAGTCTGAGCCTCCGACAACATCAGAAAGGTGAGGGGCGAGGGTTAGTGAGTGGACAAGCTACAACACAGAATGAGTCATATGTCACAGAAAGGACAACGCAGAGGAACATCCGTGAAAAGTAAAGCTCACAGAGAACAATAGTGGCTTCAGGCAACTAAGATCATCCAGGAATTTTTGCCTAAACAACCACAAATAGTGGTGGTAGACGAGGATCAGAGGATGACAGGAGACCGGCCCCAGCAGATTCCAGGTTTTTGTCCCTAGGTATGTTTACTTCAAACCCTGAGGCTTCTGGTATCACCAGAGATGAATGATACAAATGCAGTTGGGTTCCTGTGCCAGCAGGGGGCAGTAGGAAGCACCTAATTCTGCAGTGAACCAATTCCTACTTCATGATTGGTAACATGGCCTGTGTTGATGTACTCAAGATGAAGATATTGTGAGGAGGGAGACGTGACAGCCCTAAAGACAAATTAAACATTGACTGGACAATAGGATAGTGACTAATAATATCCTTAGGGCTTTATCATTCAGAACACACATGAGATGCTATAAGATAGACAGAAACTGCAGTGCATGCCCTTACAGGTTCAGATATGTTCAGTCTTTGTATTGTTGATATTATTATTAGTTTTTTGGTTTTTTCATTGTAAACATGCTAATGAAATCGCATCAGAAGTGTGTTTGTGTGAGGGTGATATGAATTTTCATGTAGCAAAATCATAATCAGCTTAATCCACCCCAGAACTTTTAAACATTAGCTACATAATATCACAAATATTACGTGTTTTCCCTGACAAACAGGCTTATCTGCATTTGAGACAAAGGCCTGGGAATGAAACACCTTGGAAGAGTGCCGAAAGGTCATCGCTTGCCTGTTTCCTTCGCTGACGTCACCCGAGTCTTTGATAAAACTGTTTTTCTGTTAGAAAAGACTCGCAGGAAGTGAGGGCGTGGCTAGAAAGTAGGACTGAGGTTAAAGGTCAAACTTACCTGGAATGACAAACTGGAATGGGAAACTGTGTTCACCTGGCGCCAGAGATCCTGTAAAAGAGCATAGTTCATCAGCTGCACTGTAAACGGGGATTTCGAAGAAATCCAAACATTTGTCAACTGCACTGAAGAGGTGGTGCCATTTCTCGAGGTTTGCGTCTGTTTTGGTGCATTTATTAACATTTCAAGTATCCCTTTGCAAGCATTCCAGTGAGACTCTATGCCTCCAGGGCTCACCTACTTTCCCAGAGGATGAAGTTTCTCTGACAAACAGGCTGTGCTGTTCAAAGAAAATTGAGCCGTCTTAAGTAGCGAAACCAGTCACTGAAAAGAAACCTTTCAGCCTTGCAGAAACTGATAAATGGTATGATTTATATCAGCTGAAATGCGTACCTTGAAAGATTAGATTTTTGTTTGTAAAATTAAGTAAAGATTTACAAGCAAAGGCTGATCAAATGAAGCCTTCCTTTGTGCTTTTGTTCTGTAATGTCACGACATGTTCAGATCACTATCAGTTAAGATATGCACGACCTTTTCTTGTGTTTTCTTCTTACCAGTAAATTACATTATCTGAAAAAAAAAGTAAGAACAACAAAACTGTATTTAAATCTTGTCTGTACAACCCAGGATAATTTATTCATACTGAGAATGAACACAATCCTTTTTTCAAAAAAAAAAAAAAAGGTTCATTTTAAAATGAGGTTTCCTCAAACAGCTTTCTACTGAAGTTCTTATTAGAAGTTATTCAAACTGAGGAGCATAAGGAATTTTTGTCTGGACTGTTTTTGGCAGGAGATGAATACAAATTCAATACTCAGCAATAATCTAAAAAAGCAGGACAGTGTCAGAGAGGGTGACTAAAAAACTGACTGTCCATTCATTGTACTGCAGGGACGTATATACCTGTAGCGAGACCATCTGAACAACAACACCAAAAAGGCAAAGTGCCTTTGTGCCCTTTAAAAATGAAAAAGTAAATTTACTTTTTGCCGAGTGGATTGTAGAGAACAATTTTAGACCATACCAGCTGGCTTCAGTCATAATATAATTTCAGAGAGTTTAATTTCTTATTTTCTAGCTCCCAGTAGTTGTTGTATAAACACCTAATTCTAATACATTCCACTAAAGTTAAAGCAAGAAAATGATCGAAATATCAGTGCTGGAATCACTCCACTTCCAGATCAACAATACATTTAAAAAACTACTAATCTGTATATTTGATATACCGTAGTAATATGTATTTATCAAATCATTTTCACATCTTGCTTCTAGCTGCATCAATTACATGCATTGTTTACTTCACAAGCTGAGTTTAATTGATAGCCCGAGCAGGAGGACCAGATAAGGGTCTTTGTGTTCCTTTCACACTCGGAGCACCTTGAGCCAAGCAGCTTATTAATTCTCTAGATGAGCTCATTGCCCAATTAAATTCTTCCAGACAGCAACATGTCTCACCTCATTAGAGATGGGCACAACATTTTCCATTAGTCCAAGTTTCCTGGGGAGGGGAGTGCTGAAACTGTGACAGTGTGTGAGAGTGTGTGTATGCGTGTGTATGTGTGTTCATTTACATCATATTTACTGCTAAAGAAAGCAGTCACGCTCTAAACCAGGGGTCACCAACCCCGGTCCTCAAGAGCTACTGTCCTGCATGTTTTAGCTGTTTCTCTGCTTCTTCACACCATGACAAAAATGACTGTCATTGACAGAGTTGTTTAGGCCTTAATGACAACCTGTTCATGACCATTAATGAAAATCAGGTGTGAGTGTGCGTGTGCATGGTTGTTTGTTGTATATATGGCCCTGCGATGGACTGGTGACCTGTCCAGG
>JAOWBL010000004.1:14106780-14122775 GCA_028564865.1 Zenarchopterus dispar
CTGACTCTTCATTGGTGTTGGCTCTACTTGTAATGCAAAGTTGTAATCGTACACTCCAGCTACATTTGACATGCAAAACATTGATTTTAGTGGAGAATGCGCTGACTTACCCCTCACTTCGCACTCGCTATGCTGGGTAACCACGGCGGTGCCATTTTGCTTGTCTGCCGGCCACTTATAAACATACAGAGATGTGTGTGAAGAGCCAGCATCCAGGACAATCCCATACTACAAAGTGGAAATGCAGGAGAAGAAAAAAAAACAGCTTTAAGTGAACAGCAAAACTTTTTTAAAAAACTGGGTAGAAACTGGGTCTATTTAATTAGATGGAAGAATAAAAAAGATATTCATATCACAGCAAAGACTTTGTTCTCTAAAATGGATTTTAAAAGGTACTAGAAAAAGAGAAGCGATTTTTTCAAGTTTGCAATTGTTTAGAGTTGGTCCTAAAACTTGCATCATATCTACAAAAAAATATTTTTGTTTTGCAGTTATTTTAACTTTTATAATTTGTAAATTAATTTTGATAATCATGTTGATACCAGCTCTTGAGTCTCTATGAGCCTTTGCATTATTGTTTTTGCATAGTACCAAATAATATTGGAGCAACACTGAACTGACAAGTAAAGATCAAAGCAATTAAATCATTTTTAACTTTTTTTTAAACTTTATTTCATTCTTTCTTTCTTGCTCACATACCTCCACTTATTTAAAACATACTTCTTAGTTGTCACTATCACAGGGAGGCTCTTCAAGGACAATCATTAAGCTCACAGCAGAATGCTCAGGAAAGTAAAGCATGCTGTTAATAAATTATTAAATTATAAATATTACAACAGTGTGGTTCATGGATGAAAATCATCCATCAATATATGAAATGTCTTAATATATCAAACCAAAATGGAAATACATTTTAAAATTTCAAATGGTCTCCCCACTTTTCAAATGCTCTTTATATAACTTTATATAAAAGAAAGTTTGATTTGGCACAGAAGGTACAAAATTAAGTAAAACATTTGACATATTTTTTTAATGTAAACTTAAAATAACATTTGAAAGGTTTGCAAATCCCCTAGCTTTCATTCCTTTATTTCCCTGCATGTACAGCTGAACTTTGAGTGTCTCACTTGTGTTTAGACAAAGCAAAAATAGATTCTGCATTTGCTGTTGGGGTTCCTTGTGTCTTGAGCAAACAATAAAAAAGTATCTTACCCTTTCAACATCCCAGAGTTGCCGCTCATATCTCACAATTTTGCAGGCACAATCAAAACAGAAGTCATCAAATAGAAAACAAATAGAATATTTATTAGGGAACAATGTCCTAAGATTCTAATCTCTCTATTTTTTATTAGATATTGTCATGAAATTAACATATAGGCTCTTGATCACAAGAAAATAGCACCCCTCTTTGTTGGTGTGCATTTGTGTTATTGAACCTTGTCTCTGTAAGTTGTTGCAATCTGCCTTCCATTCTGACAATGCACACTCACACCGGCATGCCTGCCGGTGTGTGAGCGACCTGAAGTCCAGCCGAGCAAAAGGACACGTGACTGAAAGCAGAAAGAGAAGGAAGAAAGGAAAGAAAGGAAAGAAACTTCCTAGCCCTCTCCCCCTCCCCCACAACACAAGCACACACATATGCATACCTACAGTGATGCACTTGCAGAAATAGATACCCATGTATGCATATAAGCAACCATAGCCGTGCACCAGCAAACACACCCCGGTCAGCAACAGCAGCACTTGCAGGTATTCCTCGGTATCGCTAGTATTATTCTGATATTTCTGTTGTGCAGTCAATTATGAGACTGGCTGTTTACATTTGTCAAGAACATGATGAGCTCCAGCAGTCTCCAGTGTTGTCCTTTTAATTTGATCCTCTTCTGAAAACTGTTACACTTGTCTCCCAGAAAAAATGTGAGGAGTCCTTTTGGTTCATTATGTGTGTTACTGTGTGTGTGTGTTTGTGTGTGAGAACAGCCTCTACATTGTTCCTGAGTGAAAGAGCGACTACAGAAAACCTAAAAAGAAACCGTGGGATATCGAACTGGAGGCTCAAAAACGAGGAAAACGAGGAAAAACCAAAATTGGAGTTTCACATCTTTTCTTTGGTTACTGTTTTTTCAAATGCCGAAGAAAAAAATGTGGCTAATTCAAAACTGGTTTCCATTAACGTGTGTTCACTGGTGTGTAGTACATGTGGTGGCTTTGTGATGAAAGTTTGAATATTATCTGTCATTGAAATAGGGCAGGTACAGTTTATCAGCATGTCTGTTATGGGATCATCTCAGTACGTTACTGATAACAGTTTTTTTTGTTGTAGTACGTCAACAGCACACTGTCCACAGCTGATACAGACTTCAGGACGTATGAGTAATGATCATCAGGCCATATTATCTGTTTTCTTTATTTGTAAGGTGCTATATAATGCATATCATTTATCTTTGCAAATGAACTCACCGAAAAAGCCAAATGTCTACGTTTAAGGTTTCTGATTTAATATGCTGACAGAAACAGTCATCTAGTCTTGACTACATCAACTAATTTGGTCAAACCAAGTTACACAGACTTCAGTGTCGAAACGCTGGTGATCCGTGCAAGATTTGACCGGCTTCAGATAGTGAGTAGTGAAGTGGATGGGGTGGTGGAGGAGGTGGAGGCACTTTTTAAGCAAGTACTTTAACCACAGTCCATGCCTTTGTCTCCTTCAGACTGGACTACTGTAACACATTTCTCATCTGGACTCCTGGCAGGAGTGTCCAAAAGCTCCAGCAGATTCAGAACAGCGCTGCCAGGATCCCGATGAGAGTGCGTAAACATGAGCACATCACACCCATCCTCAAATCCCTGCATTGGTTCCCCGCGTCTTGCAAACTTCAATACAAAGCTGATCTTTTGACTCACCAGTGCATTTATGGCAAAGCTCCAGTCAATCTCAAAGAGCTTATCACACAACAAAGGTCATCTCACAACCTCTGTTCTGGAAACAGCAACCTCCTCCACATCCCAGAGAACTAAGGTGGGAGATGGAGCTTTCAGCTCAGCCGCCCCCACCAGTGGAACTCCCTTCCTGAATATCTGAAGGCCCCACAACCGTATCTGCGTTTTAAAAAAATTGAAGTCCTTCCTCTTCAAGAAAGCCTTGTAATGAACCACTCCATGTTTACTTGTAAAAATGTGCATTTTCATGCATCTGTGTTTATGGTTTTTTAATGTTTTAAATGAAACATGCATTATAAACACCAATAATTAGTATCATTATTACACACAAAAAACATGTGATAACCATTTTATCGTAATGCCAATTTTGTTCTAATGATAAGACCTGGAAAAGACTCCAATTTGATAGCTTCCAGTTTGCTACCTTAACCCTAATTTTGCAAGATTTTTAATCAGAATTTGTGAAATATTAGTGAGGATCACTAATCGAGTCTCAGAAGTGTTCAAGCACAGCAATTAGTGACCAAAATCTTGCTATTAGAAGCTGTAGATTTGAAAAAAAAGAAAGAAAAAAAAACAAGTTCGAGTAACTGAAACACTCCCTTTAGTTGAGTGAAGCTTTGCACACCCCATGTTTCCATCACAGGTCCCACTGTCAGTGCCGAATGTGAGCTTGTCTTCCGGGGATAAAACAAGCTGTATTTGCACTTTGCTGATATCTGAGTCACTGTGTCAAAAAGGAGTGTCTTCTTAATCTTTTATGACATCGTGGCCCATTACCACAAAATAATTTGTTAAGAAATGAATCTATGTATCTGTCACAATAACACATTGCATCATTTTTGTGTTAAACCTCACAGCATCCATGCCATATATCCTTATAGTGTTAAAGTCATACACCAGACACATCTGTAAAATTAGTTTCTTTACAGATGTTTTTATTTCATCTTTATGTTCTGTGCATTTGCGCTGAGTAAATGAGAGCAAGTAATTGTCAAAGGTCTAACTCTAAATTTTTATGACAGTGCATATTTAATTCCAATACCATCCAAAATCCTAATAATCATTTCTAAAATTTATTGTTCATTTTTGTTCAATTTAATTGTGATCTGGAGTAACCTACCTCCAGGTGATGGTGGCAGACTTTTCTCCAGTGTCACACCTTTTCACAGATCATGTGAATGATCATTCACGCGTATATGATCCTTTTTGGCTGCCTGATCTCCGCTTACAAACACTCCAAACAACTTAACGCTTAACACGCCAGCACTCTTACCATGAAAGCCGGCGGACCCCGGACGTCCTGAGTGGGGATGGTCAGGAGCAGGATCGCCAGAAGTCCAAAGAGCAGCAGAGCGAGCGGGACGACTGGACACGCGGAGCGCTGCGCCATGATGTGAAAGTGAGACGCACTTGTCTCCTCCTCTCCTGCTGGAAATATGAGCGCTCACTTTCTCAGAGGCGAAGTGGAAGAGCTGGCTGATGGGTTCCTGCTAATCACAGCCTGCCTGCCTGCTGGTTGATAGTTCACTTGGAGTGGCAGAGTGGCTTAAATTTTTCTGATCACTGCAAAGTCCTCCTACATACGTTTGAAACCAGTCAATGGAAACAGCTCCAAGTTCCACGGAAGAAAAATGTCATGATCATAGTCATAACTGCAGACAGGAGAAACCTGCAGATGACTGGGGGTTAGAAGTCGGGTGGGACTTCTTTGCAGTCATTGCCCAGTCATTTCCGTGTTAATCTGAGTGTGGTGATGGTGGGTGGGGAGTGGGAGAGTACATTAAAAGGATTTAGTCGTGTTTCTAATAGGTCATGTTTCAAGACTGCTGGAAGGATGTTCTCCAAAGGTGGTGGTTGTTTTCCATCTGTATTTGCATGGGTATGGGTGGAGCAGTTGCAAATTCTCCTCATTTAAATCACAGACGCTTTCATTGAAGGAGAAACCTTTTCTCTTCTCTTCTTTTCTTTTCTTTTCCTTTTAAATACTGTAAGCCCACTACCATGTTAAGCTTTTGGTCACTTATATCACAGGGCACAAACTGCTAGCAGTAGACATTTGCATGACTAGATTAAAGTCAATACGGGCTCCAGAAAATGTATTAAAATAAATAAATAAAATCGTCATATCAAACCATCAAAAAAGGGGAAAAGGTTATTATGCACATGTGTAATGCAGTGGCAAGAAAAATATGCAGTCCTATTGGAATGAACAGATTTTCTGTATAAATGTGCCAAACAATCTGATCTGAACTTCATTTAAAACCACGGAAGCTGTATTTAGAGATACTGGACAGGAGCAACAGCAGTAAAGGGCAAAAAGCAGTAGGAGCACAGTAGTTTCTGATTGCAAAACTTAAGGAGAGCCGATGGAGTAAGTTCACGATCGTGATTAGTAAGTGTGTTACATAATTCTAGTAGGTTACTCAGGCTGCTGTGGTCTATACAAGTTTAAGACAAGTTCAAACAACTCCAAGTCTTGCTTTTCCTATTACATGTAATTTGAAGCTCTTTGAGGCCAACTGTCTTCCCAGTATAAATTAGATTATAAAAACTGAAAGCAAAACAGAATATTTTCCTGAAGGTGGTGATAGGAGGAGGGTGTTGAGGTTGGCTGATAAGCAATAAAGGATGTGGGCTGTTGCATCTTGACCCTGCTGCAGTGCAAAGTCAACAGGGTGGACTCAAAGCACTGATCTGTTTCTGATTCTGATTCTGATTCTGATTCTGATTCTGATTCTGATTCTGATTCAAAGCACCACCAATGGCACAGGTGCATTTTTGTTCAAACCAACCAAACAAACCCCATAACCCAGCATTTTTACCTTTGGTTTAAGCAGCAGTTTAAGCTTAACTTGGTGTGTCCTAAAAATGTGACATTTTTTATTTTAATTTGCAAGGGCAAATTAGTTACGTGCTAATCGACACATCAGCTGGCCCACAGCTTCTTACACTGAGAGTCCTGGTCATAACAAGTGGTTCATTTTTGTAGACAGCTGGCAACGTGGGAAAGATGAAAAAAAAGGAAAAAATTGAGAATTTGACACTGAAAGAGAAAATAGTAGAGAGAGAAGACAGACACAGGTTAAAAAAGTGATAGATATAACTCCTCCAGCATGTCCTGGTTCTGGTCTCAGAGCCTCTACTCAGCTGAACTCGCCTGAAACACCTGCCAAGGGATGCATCAAGAAGACATCCTAACCAGATGCCTGAACTGCCTCAACTGACTCCTCTTGATGTGGAAGAACTGTGACTCTGCTCCAAGTCCCTCCCAGATGGTGAAACTGCTCAGCCTATGTCTAAAGGAGAGTCCAGCCATCATGGCTGACCATAGGTAAGGGGCGGAACATAAACTGATCCATAAATAGAGAGCCTTCGCTTTCGGCTAAACTCCCCCTTGATGTTGAGGTACTTCTGTCACATGACGTGGATTATACCATCCATCAGTCGTCTACGCCCACTTCACCCTGTCAGTCTCTGTGGGAGGAAACCCGTTCCAGATGTGAAACCTGTCCCAGATGTGAAACCTGTCCAAGACGTGAGCAGGTGAGAGCTACTTCAGTCACATGACTGCATCAGTCATGTGACTGATGCAGTCACATGACTGGGAACTATGGTATACTATGTATTAATGATTACTGTCAGACCAGTATGCAGTACATAGTTTATATTTCATTTTATGTGATCTAAGCAGTGTGACTTTTAATAAATAACTGAAGTTAGTACAAGAAAACTAGAAGTGACAAATGTTAAAATATTTCTGCAGGAGGCTTATATTTACTCAGGGGTGGGTTCACTGGGCTTAATTTATTAAAAAAAACATGTACTCTGGTATTTTACCTATTTCTACAATAAAGGAATGGAAAATATAGTAAATATAGAAAATATGAAGGAAAATTGAATATATACTACAATAATACTTAAAAGTAGTTTCAATATAATATATGATGGAGACTGAGGAAACATTATTACTAAATCACTCACAAACTGGTATTTTGCAATGTTCTTTTTTTTTTTTTTATTGTAGAGCAGAATAACTGGTTGTGGATTTGCAGCTACTGGTTACTTCTCTGTCATTTCTCATGAATTTTACAGTTATGATGAGTCATGTAACCACGTTTTACATTACAAATGTTAGAGATACAGATACTAGAATGAGAACATTTCTAATAACGTAAATACTAAATTCACTTGAGGCTAAGTAGAAATATTTGTCCTTTTTGGGACCAGAAATATCTATGCAGAAGTTTACAATGTAATGCACTATGTCTTATTAATTATTTAATGTGGAAAAGTTTCATCTCTGTTCTTTTTAGGCATGCCAGTGTGGGCTGAACAGTTGACCACTTACAACAAGAACAACAACCACAACAACAATAACAATAATATTAATAAAATATAAAACAGAGGAATCTCTATGTTGTTTCAAAGCACATAATATTGTTTCTTTTTTCAACACAAGCACTGTGCTCTTGTTTTTTAAGAGTATTTTAAATTACTTTTGACTGTCAGTTCACCAGGTTTTGACTTGGTTTTCATAAAATAAGTACATGACATGCATACTATACAAAAAAAGAAAAAAGAAAAGAAAAAGAAAGTAAAGGAAAGAAAAAATAAAACAAAACACAACAAAACAACAAAAACTATATGTAGTCACTGCCAGACTGTAATAACCTCTGTGTCAGCAAATGTGACCAATGAAAAGAGCCAGTTAACCTCAAAGATATCAGAGGGAAAACTCCAGATAGACAAAAAATAAACAAAAACTCCACCCCTCTTCTCCACAACTTGATGAACGTATAACCAAAGATCAAAAAACGTTTTCTGTAGTTAAAAATTCAGGATTTAAAATGTTGGTTAACAAGCTGAAGCAAGACTGGTTTAAACTCATAAGACCTGCTGCAAATTTTTGTCTTGTTGCTTTGGGCCCCAATTAAGAAAATAAGATTATTTTTCCTGCTTTATTTCATATGAAAACTAAAAAAAACTGGTTTTTATCTTGATTATATGTCATCACAGAGTTTGAGAGCCTCATGCAGCATGGCAAGTCTTAATTTATGGTTTGTGTGAGATCTAATGGGAATATGACAATGCAGCTAATGTGACTCAGCAAGAAACAACATGGCAATGCAGCTGATGGCTGGTTAAAAAACAGTAGAAATACCTATTCAGATACAAACTTCATAGATCTTAGTTTTGAAGACCGTCAAGAGCATCTCAAAGACTAGTATTTAATATGAGATCCTTCAAAGGTGTGCACATGTTTAACTCTTTTTTAAGAACATCACACACATGTTCATATTTACATATTCTTTCCAGGTTTTTGTATTTTCTATTTTTAGTTCATCACTAAGGTGTAAGGTAGATGCTTACAGACCAGATTCATATCTCTTTGTAATTTAGTTACTTATCTCTATATTAACTTATACATGTTTAGGCGAGATCTATTTGTCTGCTAAACTTTCTATTGTCTGATGGATATCAGAGCAGTGTCCACTCTTGTACGAGTACCTCAGACAACTGCATGTCCACCGGTGGCTCTCTGCTGGGTCCTGCTAAGCAAGCCACATATAAGTATACATATACATATAGCTGGCTTGCTTTTACACGGCTATAGTTTCAACTCATAGTTGCACACGGAGCGCTGCCAGAAACAGCAGGCTTGTAAACTGTCGACACAATGATCAGAGACACAAAAGGGATTACAGACCCCAAGAAGTACGCAGAAGCAGAAGCTCCACATATGATTTAACTCAGCTTTTCTTTCAATCACTCAAGGTGGTGAAAATGTAACCCTAATGTGGCATTTTGCCATTTATCTGATTTATTTTGAATTTTAGAAACTTGAAACTTTGGTTTTGAGAAGATCACAGCAACAACGCTAACTGTGTTGTTGCTGTGATGTGAATTGGATCTTGCTTTACAAGAACACCAATGGAGCACACAACTATCCATGAGGATTTTTCTGATTTCTTGACTTTCTTTCTTGTTTTGTATTAAAATATATTTCGATCTTAAAAGAAACCACAACAATAAAAGCACGTTGTTGGTTAAATTGGCAATGTAAGCATATTTTATTTACAGTCATATAAACATGATGACTCAATGCAAGGTTTTCCATGGAAAAGGTAAGAAAAACAAGTTTATCCACCCTTTACAGGTGTCTTGTGCATGTATGTGGGAGTGTATGCAGGTGTGTGTGTATATATATATGAGTGTTGATGCATGCCTGTGTATCTTACTGTTGTGTGCATTAATAATTAGGTATAAGACATTCTCAGCTGCATTACAAGTGCCGTATATCATCCTCATCAACACAGAACCAGGTTTGACTTACATGTCATTCAACCCGCGTGCTTCATCAATCATCTGTACATGTTAACAGCACGCATCCAAAAACAAACTGAAACACTGATATAAACACATAGGCATGCACTGAATGAGGGTAAAACAAGGCTTTAAAACAAACTATGATCTTCAGAAGATCCTTTTAATGTGATAGTTTATAGATCCTAACGTTTCACTTATCTAGGGGGAAAAAATGTCAAATATTTAGCAAAGTAGCACATCTGAGTGATGTTGCAGTTCTGCCATAGTTAAATCTGTGTTTTTATTTCAAATCAACATTTTTAATTTGGGAGACCCCGCCACATAAAGTGCAACTCAGTGCCAGACACCAGAGAGGATGTGTTCTTATTTGCAGCGTTGGTTTCTCATCTCCAGATAATGGGAAACGGCCTGTTTTTGCAACTAACCAAGACTGAGCTTTCAATTCACTCTGGTTCCTTCGTGTAAAAGTTCTCCGGTGCCGCGCAGGGAAGAGGTTTTGCATGAAAGACCGAGTGCTGGTTGGGTGAAAAACCTGGCCCTTTGATGCAACCCCTTCAAGGCTGGAAATGAGAAAAAGTGCTGCCGCGGGAGAGAGGAAGAGTGAGGGCGTCTCCCAAACACGAAGGCCTTGTGTCATGGCTGAACATAGAAACGTTATTCAAACACTTCATCAAATTATTAATACGCTTACTGTTCTTCATATCAGCATCTTATTTCTTGCTCTAAAGAGTACTAAAAGTAGCATGAAATCAAACTTGAGTTATAACTTCAAATAAGTGCCTTAAGCAGGTTAGTGCAAAACTAAAGGGAGGAAGATGCAATTTGAACATTTGAACAGAATCTGCTGCAGCTTAGAAAATGACAATAATCATTATCATAATTCACGTACATAAAGCTCTTATTCATATGCAAGCACATACTTGCTTTTTTTCCATCTTCACTAGCAGACAATAAAGCCATTTGTTAATTTTTAGTGCGATTAATAGTGCTTTCCAATAAAGAATTTCATCTAAAAACATTTAAAATGTAGTTAAAAACACAGATAGATTCTATTAAAAATAAATTATCTCCCTTGAAGCTTACAGTACTTCTTGTATTGCACTATATTTTATTAAGAAATACTAGATATTTTTATTGTGGTATTTAGGCCCTAATTGGAAGTGATATGTCAAGTCAAATATTTGCACCAAAACCAGTTTATACATAAACTTAACTAAACTAAACCTGACTGGCTAAAAGCAATGCAGCTGCTCAGGTCATTGGAAAGCATCAAACATTAGGTTTATGCGAGTAAAATGACAAAACAAGGTTAAATAAGTTTGCTATTAATTACAGAAGGAAAAGATTGTATATGTGAGTCTGATGGGTTCTTCTGTGCATGCTCAGGGACCCTACAAACATCTAAGATCAGGTAATCCCGTCTTTAAAAAAGGTGCGAGTTCTGTGTTGTCGGCCGCTTCTTCTCTAGGTGGTTTCTTTCAAACCTCCACAGCTTCGGCTTTGGCAACGAGGGGAACATGTAGTCTTTTCTCCCTTTGCTTAATCTCCTGCTTCCTCTCTCCGTGGCGAGCAATCTTGAGCGTCGCCCTCTCTTTACACCACAGTGCTGACAGACGGGTCAGACAAGTTGAGTTGGCCCGTGATGTCAGTAGGTGGGTACTGCTGCAGGGGTGAAGACACATGGAAGGGAAGGATGATGAAAGACAGATACATGGTACAATTTATTGGTAAAAAGTAAAACGTGAAGTGTTTCATTCATCTAAGCATTCTTTTTTTTTTAAAAGAATACTTGCTGTTATATACTGCAGCAGCAGGGGGTGCTCTAACCCCTCTCAGGCAGCCTCTAATGGTTTTTCTTGTGTATTAAGCTTGAATTTCTGAGTAAGAGTTTGGTCTTGCCTGAGATGGGCTTGTTAGGAGCACACTAGAGTTTTGACAACAGCAGGTTTGAAGTAGGCATCTTACATTAGTTTGTTTAGGCAGCATGATCATAACTTGTCGTGGGTAAAGTGGGAGGCTAATTTATCTCTAGGTAGTCATTTGTATGCATGCTGGCATCTTCTCTAATTATAGCAGCTCAGGAAGAGAAGATGAATTATGGCCTGATTTCAAAGTGCTGTTGTGCCGTACACTTGCGTCCAGTCCCCCTTTTAAGTGTGCTTCTTCAAAAGTGCCTTGAATTATGTACTTATACAGTTCTGACAGGGACATGAACTCCCAGTTTCATGCATGTGCTTTGTCTCTATGGCAACAGCAATTTGCTTTTGTTGGTCATTTTAGACTATGCTGCTTTGTTTGCTTTTGAAGAAAAGCAATCATGGAAACCTGATAACAAAATGAGTAACTACTGAAAAGACTATTTTAAAAAAGTCTGAAGAATTGTCGCACATTTGTGAACACTGTGAGACTCGATGGAGAATAATTGTGTTGTTTTTTCTTATAATCCAAATGAATTTGTCAAAAATAAACCTGGCTCACAGCGCCGTGTTGAAAAAAAAAAACAGTTTCAACCAAATGTGCAGGAAAGTATCTTTGCACATTATGAAGACAAAAGATGAACTAAAAGTAGGAAGTTGCGCCCACCTCACGTGTCACTGTTGTCTTTTTCTTTTAAGTAGGATTAGACTATCTGAGAGCCTCTTACTTTGAGCTCATAGAGTCAATACAGTCAAGCGTTCGGGCTTTAGAAGCAGTTCTGATGCAACTAACATGCTGATAGATGAAGCAACATCCAGACTGATTATGTTGGATTATTATTATTATTTTCTTTTTTTTTTAATTGACAGGAGTCAGAGTGGATGTCCCTCATCCCTTTGACCCACAAGTTGCATTATTATCTCATAGCTTACGGCCCTCATTTGGGTCCCCTGTTGACGTGTACCTTGAGGGCCTGCTAACAGTGCACCCTACTTGGGTCAAGAGGACCAAAAAAAAAAAGACAATTGACTGATATCACAACCACAGTTAATGCTTATCAAGCTACTTAATTACTTACAACTATGGCACATCTACAGAGAATATGTCTACTGTTTCTACTGTCACTATGTCACTACATCTATGACAGTTAAAGTAATTGGCATGCTTGCAGAAGGAGAGAGGAGCAGTGTGGCATGTGGGTGAGGGACACTGACACTCAAGTCCATTGATAGCCATTAATATAAAAAAAGAACATTGATATAAAATCAAAATAATGGTCAAAGACTGAGAATGGCAGGTCTTTCAGTTAAAGGATCTATTTGATTACACTAAATCCCGTCTTATTTTCCCACTGGAAAACATTTTTCCCCCGCTAGGCTCCCAAACTAGCACCCAAACCCTCATACAGAAATTTTAATGATGTAATTGCAGTATCAATCTTCTTCTTTCTACTGAGAAACAGCCAGGGAGGAGTAACGGTGGTTCGCTCAGTGCAGAAACAGCCATAAAAACGACAGTTAGCGCAAGAAATCAAGTGAAACCACATTTCGTTCTGTACTTTTTAACCTGTTAGCTTTGTTTCCGTATGGTACATCTGTCCCGAGAAACACATTCAAAACAATACTAGTGCAAACATCTATCTGTGCTGTCTCAAGAGATGAACACTATTTCATCTCTTTTTTCTTTTTAAAGGCCCATGCCAGATTTGGTCCGGTGGAGCAGCCTGGCACAAATGACTGCGGGTCACGGCTTTGTCAGAGCACTCCGAGCTTGTGCAGTACAGGCTCCCAATCACAACAAGGGGAGCTTTTCAGTTCAACTGTGAAGGAATGCAGAAAGCCAGACACTCTCATTGTGCTGTAACAAAAGTGTCAGTCATAGTTACAGAAGATCGGTGAAAGAGCTTGAAGAAGAAAAAAAAAATCTATCTGTGCTTGGCTTGTAATGCAGTGAGAGTCTAAAGCTTCATAGTTTCTCCCCCAACAAAAACATGAATTCAAACATAAAAGCAAATTGTTGTCATCACCTGAAAATAAAACCATAGTTCAGATCACAAGGACAGTGGAAATCAAACAAGAATCATGACAGAGAAAACATGAGAAAAGCAAAAATTAAACTTGTAAATAGAAATCCATGAGAGTAATTCTGGAATAGAGATGTTGGTAAAAAAGACAAGTGGTTTTCTCCTCAGCAGAACTGGACGTCACGAAAACCTTGAAAAATGGATTTTGGAAAAAATATGACAGAACACCACTACATGCTTTTCAGAACATAAAGCAAACCAACACCAGCTGAAACCCAAACAGAGGAAGTGCAGGATTGGTGCAAACAAACGGTGATTATACACAGGATTGAGCAGTCAAAATGACAGGACATAATCACGACTATATCAACAGATACACGCTCAGGTACAGTGCACACACGCACGCACGCACACACACACACACACCAAAACACCACCACCAAAAAAAGGACACAACTGCCAGAATCCACACAAGAGGCAGGAAGGAAGAGCAGCCAAAGACAAAGCACCACTGGCAGACTCCTTGCGTTTGTCTCCTCCACTCTTCTCAAAAAAAAAGAAAAGAAAAAAAAAAAAGAAAAAAAAATTCTATCAAATTTCAACAAAACCTGGACCCCTTGGGATGCTCCTTCAACAAATCCAGCATCCAGCTCATGGCCTGACCTGAGATCCTGCACTGATGCCCTCCAGGCTGCAGAAAAGCTATACACCCCCTAAATGGTGATGGCTGACTGATGGTGGACTGACAGACACTCGGCAGAGGCCGCGGAGCTGTGTGGAAATGAGTGAGTGGAACATGGGACTGCTTTGCGGTCGAATATGGGGGATGTAAGCAGAGAGGACAGTAAGGAGAGCGATGAAAGTAGAGACAGAGGAGCAGGAGGAGAGAAAAGAGGAGGAGGAAGAACAAGGGCAGTCGTTGCTTCTTCATCTTCTTACCGTGTCTTTGGAGGACCTACGTCTCTTGATGCTGGAGGCCAGGGTGGTACTGATGGACCTAAAAGAGGCTTTCTTTTTGGGGTCGGGCTCTGCTCTACCACTTTTCCTATCCTAAAATGAATATATGTAGAAACATTATTTATGTTCTATGGCTCGGGTTACAGCTGTGGTTTCAGTCTCTCTACCCACCACCAAAACCACCAGCACCCATCAGCCCAGTAGATTACCTTAGTCTTTATAGTCTAATTATTGAGAGGGTCCTTGAGAGAAAAAAGACTACACCATTTGGATAAAATGCAAAAAGAAGGAGAAAGAAAGGGATAAAGCTTGTTAGATGTGAGTGGGAAAATAGTCTGAATCAGTCTGATATGAGGGCGTCCATCTACATTTTATGCAACATTATCACACTAACTGCACAAGATGGCACAGTACTCATCTAGAAATGTGTCGACACATTCACTCAGCCCCTAGAAATGCACTGGAATGAGTGATGACTAGTAAAGATGTCAGAGGGTGAAATACTTATGCTGTAACCATCTAAAATACTCACTAGTGCCAGAACACACATACACTTCAGATACACACTCAGGGCATTTTGAGTTTGAAATGGATCAACTATGCATGCTAAGTGTATGACTTATTAAAGAATCTATATAGTCTACTCTCCACTTGGTTCTGACACAAGAAACAGCCCCGGAAAACATTTTCAAATACTTATCTATTTATAATAAAAGTCAAAAAGTAAAGACAGTCTTTACCATAACCGTACAAAATGGCAAGCCAGTTTGGTGCCCTCCCTCCCTCATACCACCAGAGTGCCCCACAGCTACTCTCATGATAACTGCATGATTTGTGTGCAAAAAAAAGAAGGAAAAAAACTCATATTAAGGTATTCTTACATCCTGAGTCTCTAGAGAGGAAGAGGGCTGCATAGGGGGAGAAAAGAAAAATAAAATAAATTTCCATCCACCTGATAATTACTTTAAAGACGATCCTTAAGCAAAAGCCAAGAGAAACCAAAAAAAAAGAAAGAAAAGAAAAGAAAGAAAGAAAAAGAAAGGGGGAGCTGATATTTACTTAACTAATAGAAACTAGCAAAGCAAACATCCACATCCAAAGCCAGGCAGGAATAAAAAAAAAAAAAAAACCTTGAGAAGCTACAATATCAGATGCCACTAAAGTGCATATCAAAGAGAGAAAAAACAATAGCGACAAAAATCAGTAATTGAAGCCCATATAAAGTCATTATACCTTAAAATGGTATAATGGAAATTCACCCCACACACAAGGGAATGGGATGGAGGATGATAAAAAGAAGAGTGATGGAATGATTGCTCCTTATAGCAGCAAACTCATATCTTTTACTGTAATTACAATGCAAACAAAAGAACCCCACAAAGATTTGCATTTGTCATGTAATTTAATTAAAATATGGTGGATAATAGATGCTACTATAAATAATAATAATAATAAAAACTCTCTAAGATGGATGTTAAAAAAAAATGTGGTGGATAGTAGCAAGGGTGACCCTTAGATGGGCAGGGCAGTGTGGTGTGAATTTCAACATGCCAAAACATTTTATGGAAAGGGAGAAAAGGGGAAAAACATATAATAATTAGACATAAAACAAATAGCATAACAAATCAATCCTGGCCAGCACTGGCCCCGCAGTACATCCTTTTTCATCAGGTCACATGACTTGGCTCTTTCAGGGCACATTTGTACCACAAACACCCCGCCTAAGCACTTTTCTCTCAACCCCCTGATGACATTTATCAGGTGGTGAGCAGGTATAGATGAGACGGGGCCACGGAGTGATTGATGCATGACATTAATTGATTTAGGG
>JAOWBL010000004.1:14136764-14176375 GCA_028564865.1 Zenarchopterus dispar
ATATATATATAAAAAACACACAAAGCCAAAATGAGGAAGCAGTGTGTGAGAGATTTCTTAAGTCTAGGCTGACTGCCTTTAAAGGAAATTAGGGTGGAAGTGGAGTAAGTGGCAGCCAGGTGTTGCTAATCAAATCCACCTAACTGACCATCAGCAAATGTGCAGACGTCTGAAAAAGAAGCAGTTTTGGCAGTTTGTTGGGTCTGAATAAACAACAAGACTTCTTAAACAATGTCCTTTGTCCAAGACTGAAGTAAGAGGGACAATTATTCTGCCAGTAAACATGTGGATAATTAACCACTGTAAACCAAAATCAAAACAGTTCAGTTTCACCCGCATCTGCACTGTGACCGCAAAACAAGCGAGTGTTCAACTGACCCACATTTAAACTGTCTGGAAACCAGAAATATGTTACAGTGTGAAATGACTACAGACTAAATGATCTAAATTATATTTAAAAAAGAACTGATTTTATATCTACCAAAAAAAAGTTAATTCACTGTATGAAAACAAGGGAAAAAGAACTGATGTAACCTTGTCATCCCTACCACCTCCAAGTGTCATGACTGTGCTGGAGTCATAATTATTGACAAAAACTGACACATTGAGGGGCATTTAATGAGACTTGACCAGATATCCCATTAGTCATGATAGGCTACTAAATTCTGTCACATGATATTAGAGTTTAACAAAGAGGTCAACAGTTATAAGCAGCAGTAACATGAATATAATTACCGGACTATTGAACATCAGCAAAGGCCACATTGACGTGTGTGTGTGTGTTTGTGTCCCTGTTTCCAAACTGTGTGATGACTTTGTTGAATAAATAATAAATAATGCACTATAGATGCATTAATCTTTAATTTAGAAACAGCATCCTGCAAAACCGAAATGAGAGCATATGTAATTGAGATTAAATGAGAAACATGTTTCTACGTGTTGAAGGAATTTTTTAGACTCTTGTTAAAACTTACCTTTCTCAGGTTTAAGCAAACATAGACCTCTTGAGGTTGCTGTGATATTTTTAAGGACACAGCACTTGAGATCAAATTAACCTTTAGCTGCAGGTTAAATCACAGGGGCAATGAGGTCATGTGACTTCTTATGTCACATAGAGATTTAAAACTGAGTTAAACTCAAATAAAACTCAGCTAAGCTAGAAACACTGCAAAGGGGCTGGGATGTTTGGGCAATTCTTGTTCGTCTGACAAAGAGAAATGTCGTTTGAAAGAAGAGGAAATGGCTGTCAAGTTCCTGCAAAATAAACCTGAAAGTTCAACACAGAGTGAGTTAGAGTGAGCATGAGTAAAAGTTCTGAAAGAAAACCATTAACACCGGGTCCATCAACGCCGCCTACAAGCTGGGTCACGATTTAAGGTCCACAACTCAGTCTGGATCTGACCGCAGCTATAATTTCACACCCAGGGTTTCCCATTAAAGAAGAAGTAGCAGAGAAGATGGTATTTCTTTTTTTCATTTTGGATTAAGTTTGTGCAGTTTGGGCTGAAAATCTCACCTGGCAGAGAGGATGATGACTCGGGCCTCCAACTCTTTAGCCTCCAGCAGCAGGGCAGTTAAGTTAGTCTCCTGGCTGAACTGGAGGACTTTCTCTGCCTGTGATTGAGGCATAGGAAAGGTCAAGCCAGCTACTTTTCCACACCCCAGACACCATGCTGCCTCTTTACCTGCTTGGTTCGAGCTTGGCCGATTTATTTTGAGAACGAGAGACAGAGATAAAAAAGGAAAACGATCCAGGGGAACCGGCTCAACTAAAAAAAGAAAAAGCTTGAAGGGAAAAAAAATTCTGCATTTGTTCGCATGCAAAACTGAGGGTTGTCAAGGCTCCAGAGAAGAACGTGCATGTGTTAGGTAGGAGGGAAGAAGAAGGTCAATGCAACCAGTAACTAAAAACAGGTGAAGAGGGGTGAGGGGGCGTTTTTCCTCAAAAAAAGAAAAAGAAAAATTGCTGGAAACTAGGGAAGTGCTACAGAACAGGAGGAAGTAGCATCTGGGAAGTCTGAGTCCCCACACTACCAGTTCTCCACAGAGGAATGAGCTTGCAAACTGTCTTTATGTGTGAGTGTGCGTGTTCTGAGTACATGCATTCCTTTCTTAAAAGAAAAAATGAAAATGATAAAAGCGGAGCGCTGATCCCTTGCTTCTTTTTTTTTCTGTAATAACCGAAAAGTGTTGATTTTTCATAACAAAATCATTCTTTGTTTAAACCATGGGGAAATGTCTCAAAGTAAAAAATCAAAGAAAAACACGTGCTACCAAGAGAGGGACATTTCTGGGTCGGCTGGTGACTGGTTTGGGCTGGTTTCTAGTTGCTACGTTTGGAAAGTTGGTGGGCGGCGTGCATTGACCATGCAAATATACCTTGGGTCCTCGCTTGTTGTCATAGGACAGTTGGTCGAGGTTTTCATAGTTCCTTTTTTTATTCTGATGAGTAATGTGCACAGAGAAAATATGCAGACACAGAAAAATATTATAAACAGTTGAAAATGGGGGGCAGTAAAGCATTCCAACAAATCTCCACTTTTCTGCTTCAAATTGGGATCTTTAACAGTGGGGCTTGCAAAAAAACATCAGCAGTGACTGCTTATAAAGTAAAGGCTGCAATCATTATGTAAACTTCAGACAAACAGAAGGGAGATTTACTCACGGTATTTAAGAGAAATATCAGAACCCAATAACAACTCAACATCAAGTTCGCCATGATGAACAGCCTCCTAAAAAGTATAAAAATCTCAGAAAATGTTTTGTAGAGTTCTGTGTTTGCAAAGAAAGCTGCTCTACATAACCACGGGTCCGTGCAGCATGATATTCCCAAGGTGCCAGTCTCAGAGAGATTATTTGACACACATCATCTTTAAGTTTGGTGTTCACTGTTAATAAATTTGTGAAATAAAATCCATAGCTATTTCTGGTTGGTAAGTACAGTAGTGTCACATTATAAAGGCAACACAAAATATTCAAACAATAGCATGATGAAATCTGTCTGCTATCTTTCAGCATTGTTGTGACTGCTGACTGTGGATGGGCATTGCATTATGGGATACAGTACATGAGGTTGACTGCTCAGATGCATTATTAATTTCTTTTTCTTTTTACCAAGTTACAGCTTAATGCCTTAATAGTCTCTTCCAGAAACTCAGAAAGGTGTGCCCCAGTTTGATATTAAACTCTCAGCAGGTTCTAAACTTGAAAATACCTGATTTTTCAGTGTATTTACACAATTTACAGAGGAAATGTGAAAGCCTCACACATGGCTGTGAAGACGTAAATATTAATTAGTAAACCCTGATGGAGAGATCCAGAACAATCTCCATAAAATAACAGATTTTTACAAAAACACTTTGTGTGTGAAGTGCAAAAATTCTGTTTAAATGATGTATAATACAAAACAGTAGCAATTCAAAGTGTTTGCATGAAAGTGGGACGCGGCCAAATGGAAAGTAGTTGAAGGTGAAACTACATTCCCTTTTTTGTCTGTTTTTGGCCTTATTTTGTCTCCTGTGAGACGGGACACTCGGGAGTCCAGGCTGAGACAGGAAATCATTTAACAGGAAACATGATTTCCTTCTGCTTTGTCCGTCTGGCTTTGAAACTAACAGATCGGCACTCTCTGGGTCTGATTTAGTACCTTCACAAAAGGTCAAAGCGTCTTTCTAGTGCCCTTAATGCAAATACTCCGCTGAAAAACAAATCCTGTCCACTCCCTCTCCCTTCACGTCCATGAAAATGGGCCATTACACAAGTAGATTCTGTTTTTAAATGTTTAAGAATTTGTTTTAAATGCTGAGAAACCATCATTAATTTCTGGATTATTGTCATTTTAAAGAATATGATGGACTACTTCATTAGAAAAGTTCGCAAGTATCCTTCAACTATTAGTGAAAGATAAGCTCTCTAAAAGTTACATTTTTTTAAGCTCTGTGGAAAAATAGTCTTTGTCTTTTCCTTCCCAAAGGCACTTCAGAGCACTCTATTTTTCATATGTGCTGTCAGGCATCAATATTTTACGTTGTGCCAGTCTCTCTGCTGGTGGTGACAGTAATCCCCCTGTGACTGCGTAACCTCGCATAAGACTTGCAGCCAAGCCGTAAACACCAAGAACATTAACAGAGTTTTCTGCGGCACAAGAGGGTGACGGGCAAGAGCATCACCTCGCTTTCAACTGGAGCACACAACTTTGATCCTCCAGAGCTGAATTTTGCAAAGCAGACAGTTTAGTTTGAGTTTCTTGAATTTACACCATCGTTCCAACAAACAAGAGCAACAGAGCTATTCTTCTGATGGGTAAATGTCAGAGTCATGACTAAGCAGAGTTCTGGCTGTTTATTTACACAAGAGAACGCTTTCCTTTCCATCATTTAAGGACAGGAAAGTACACTCTGTTTTCATTACACATGAGTCCCCCAAATTTTCTCTTATAGCTGAGATGTTGGAGATGTTTGATTTTACTCACATAAGTGGGTTATCTTACAATAATAGAACCACCCTGGTAATTTTGTATATTTTCTCACTGATGGAAAACCTCATAAAGTCTAAACTAAATTCAGTCCATCTCTCAGTAATTTGCAACTTCTTTAAATTGTCTTTTATGTTTAAAGCCAGGGCCATCTCTTCTTGAATAAAAAGTGGGGGAAAAGTCAAATGTGAAAACAAAGTACAAACTCCTTTAGGTCTTGTCCAAACACGCTGTTAAAAAAAATGAAATAATGATAATAATAAATCACCTGGTCCTCCCCGGGTATTATCCTGCTGTTGGTTGTTGAATCAACAGTAGCATTAACTGGAAGTTATTGTTTTCTACGTGACAACATCCATTGTGGTGGAAGAAAATTGACCTATTTTTTTTTGACAATGTTGCATCAGTTCATTGACGTTTGCAGGATGTAACAGTACTTGATCCTCCACATGACTGCTTTGATTTTCCTAAGATACCTCCCTCACTTCCTAAAACACCCCAGAAGTGAATCATGATGTTTTTGGTTTTTTTTTAGTGCATATCACAATGTTACATGTACATTACTTTCATATGCTGAATGTTGGCGTAAGTTGACAGAAAGTAGAGTGGGATGTGTTGTTGATGATGATGGAACTTGTCATCTGACACAAGCGCATGGATCTCTGAGTTTTAATAGTTTATTGACAGCAGCAAAGCCCTGTGGCACGGCGGGATAACATGCAGTATCCAGGCTTTAGGTACACAGTTAGTAGGAGAATTTATTTTCATTCAGTTTTGGTCTTTTCACAGTATTTGCTTACAGTGAAAAAGTACAGAGAGCAGGCAGGGATGTGCTTTCAGTCTCCCCAGGCCTTCTGGGTAATTATCCCTGCATGAACTTGGAAAGATTCTCAAATAAGTTCTTCTCAGCACTCCCACCCCCCACCTCCACCAAAGGAAATGCTCAAACTAGCACTGCCATCACATCTAAATATATTCATAATTAGATCCTCACAGCAGAGAGAGCTGCCAGCATCTTCTCCCAGTGTTAGGGGACTGAATGGGGTGCACAGATGGGTTCGTTTTGAGATCCAAGCTGAGATTATCAAAGCAAAAAAGGGACCAATGGGATGCTCATTAAAGGCTTTTAGTATAAGAACCTTTCTTACATAAAAGGCGAAGTGAGTCACGTTTAAATATTTGACCGTCACGATTTATAGCACAGATAGTTGCACAATGTAGTGTCATTTTTTTTTCTGAAAGGCTGACGTGTTTTCATGTTAGTGGCTGATCCTTATCACAGTTGCTTTGTTTGAGCTGCTTTTCCTGTAGCTGTAGCTCCTTTCAGCAAATACTCTGAGGCATATGCCATAGTCATCATCTCTTCAGCCTTTGATTTAATTAAATCTCTGAATAAGGACTCATTTCGCTCGACCACACAATTACAGCAAAGAAGCCCGGAGAGGGAGAAGGATCTCATGGTAAGAAAAGTCCTGTCCCATTGTGATTTCATCTTCATAAATGCATGATGGTTTTGTTTGTGTGTGTGTGTGTGTGTGTTTGTGTGTGTTTTCCCTTCCTTTAACTGTCCGTGTCCTTTTTTAAAGTGCACACATCGTCGCAGTCTCAAGTGTGCTTTGGCTCAAAGTTCAGCATTTCACTGACCCACATACACAGCTCAGAGCCACACTTAAAATGGATGCATCGCTGCAACCTAAAAATGCAAAAAATATGTCCTATATCTTCTGGACATGATGTTGCAGGCTGCAACAAAAACAAGCCCCCTACGCTCGCCGAGAATCGCCTCGCGTCTTCTGCCCCAATAAAACATCTCAACACTTCAGTCTGTGATGGTTTGCAAAGCCCCATGTTGAAGTCCACTATTTGGCTCCCAGTGTGGATAGACACAGGATAATTTGGACTATGGCGAAAAGCAACGTGAAGATGAGCAAATAAACATACAAACTTTTGTCAGATTAGACCACATTAGACGCTGTTGATGTCTCTGGGAATGTTAGCCAATGTTTACACAATGGTGAGAAAGAGATGTGTCCAGACAACAGAAAGGGAAACAGTTACATACATGGACGACCTTTGAGGTTAAGAAGCCTCACAAGCTCACACGCTCATGCTCACGCACTCGGGGGGTGGGGGGGAGGGAGGGGAAGGAGGAAAGAGGGGAGGGGGTGTCTGGAAGCCAGGGCATCTCACCTTCGTTTCCCTCTCCTCCAAGAGGGTCTCAAGCCTCTTTTGAGCCGCCCGCCCCTCGTGATCATCGCTCACGATCAGGATGATGTGGTTCCAGTTGAACTCGCGCATCAGGTCGAACCACACGTGGGCCTGGTGGGAGTAGGGCGGCACCGTCCGCAGGAAGGACAGGTGGATACTCTGAAACAAAGAAAGTCGTTAACTCCTTGAAGCTGTCCGTTTCAGCTGGATGGCTCACTGAAGACGCTGATGACGCACTGGTGACGCACATCAGAAGCATGCTAATTGAGCAGATGTAAGACTGTGCGATCATAAATATTAGAACCTTATAAGACATACATCCAGCCTCCGTCCCAGGCCAACTCTCTTGCTTGTCTCAGTTTTTGCCCTTTATTTGTTTTTTCAATACATTTCAGTAAAGACAGCATGATGTGAAGCTGGATGAAGATAAAGATGGGAAGCTAAGCTGGAAACTTCCACTCTGATCTGGGTCGGGGATGACGCGTACCCTGAAAGTATGAGTGACATCATTTCACAGCAAGAGAGCTGTAAACAAAGGGACACAGTGGCGTTATGTTGCAGTATTTTGTAGTCACTGTGAAAGCCTGAACGTGCACTCTTCCACGGAAAATGTCTTTTCTTCATATATCCACTTTAGAATGAAGTTGTGTGAAAGTGAGGGAAAAATACTTTACTTTAAATATCATAGATTGTGTAAACACAACTGTGATCTTATCCACAGGTTTCTGAAGCGGGATTCTCAAGCCCAACTGGGTTAGCTCTGGTGATGCCATCTTGGCGGGAACCACTGACGTAATCCGAAAATGGGCAAATGGGCAGCATGAACAAAACTGGCTGTTGGTTGGGAAACCAAATATTACATTTTAGCTTTGTGTAACTCATCCAAACTTATGATGCTACGTTCATCCTTGTTTCAGATGTTGTTTCAGCTGTAACATTTAAGACTAAACTATCGACATCTGAAATGAGGACAGGTGGAGCTCCAGCCAGAACTCTGAAGTCCAGCTCCTGCCGGTGCCTCATCCGAGCCACCCCTATGATTTCCCAGGCCAACCCAGAACCAATTTCAGCAACCTCTGAACAGCCCACCGAGCCAGATTATCTTTAAAATAAGACTGGTCATGCTCTGTTCACTCTTCTTTTAAGACCTTTTAAGTCAAGTTTGAAACTGGCAATTAGCTCGTTTTTGTCATGATAGATTGCAATGCAGCTGTCACTAGAGAAAGAAAAAAAAGAAATGCACTGTACAGTTGTCATGAATATGAGTTCAACTTTTGGAAGACCACTTTTTGTTCCAGTTTGTGAGTACGTTTACTTCTGCTGTAAAGTTGGACTTTTTAACATGGGGGCTAATAAAAATAGACTTAGTTTTGGATCCAGTCTTTTAAGATTGTGAGCTGGACTGTCTCTGCATTTGACTCTACCTTAGTAAAAAAAAAAAAATACAGGATCTTGCCCTTTGCTAAATATTATAATTCAGCAAACAATCGCAAAATCCCAACAATTCACAAACAGTTGTTGCAGAAATTTTCACAATAATTCATGTACCGAAAAAATGTCCTAGCCAGTCAAATAATCTTCTCATGATGTCTGTATTTATTTTAGATCCCTTACAGTCATCTTCTGATTTTGTGCAACTATTCTAAGGTGCTTAACCATAATTCTCAAAATTGAGTTCATATATTTAAAAATATATTCAAAAAATGTTATAATAATGTTAATTGGAGTTCATTTTTCATTCTGCACATTGTTAACATTACAATCACCTGTTTTATTTCATGCAAGACTTTCTATCTCTGTGTTCAATATCAGTTTTTTTCAACTATAAAATGTTACATTTCAATTTTATTGTTTTTTTTAAACAAAAGCTAAAAATCATGACACAATGCAGTACAGTAAACTGACGGCAAACTCAGAGCCATCCTCATCCTTTGCTCTATGCCCAGACCAGCTGAGATTTCTTCCTTAATGCTTGTGATTTATCCTAATGTCCAAAATTATGGACTGCACGAGTTTCATGGCTCAAATAAAGTCTTTTTTAGGTTGCTGGTATTTGGTTGCTTTTAGATTCCATTTCTTTGGCTTTAGCTTCATAACATTTTAAGTCAGTGGCATTATTAATGAGAATCTTTCAGATTTCAGCTGGAAACCCATTTAATTACCGTTCCCCTAATAGACACTGATGGGACATTTAATCTAGAAAGCTTCTGAAGACGCCTCAGGGGAGAGCCTTACTCCCTCGCTCTGTGCTTAGTCTTTTCATCTTTGCCTCTCTTTTTCTGTTTACATCTCCCTCATCTGTCACTCACCTTGTCTGAGTAGATGGACATGCGGGTGGTGAGCCCCACCACGGGGATGCGGTAGAAGCCTGCAGTGTAGGAGACAGGCGTCGGAGTGAGGTGGTCATTGGACTGAGGAGGGTGACTCACCAGGATAGCATAGACCTGCAGAGGTGCAGGGGAAGAACACTTTGTAATTCTGGCAGTCGCAGGACAAAATGGTAACACCTCTTACTTTCTGCATCTTTTCTAACTGAAAGACATTTTCTATTCTGTGTCTGCCTAAAACCTATTTTCACCTATTCAGCCTCCTAAAATTCAGTTACAAATCATACAAACAGCATCAACACACCACAAATGAATGGGAATATTTCTCCAAAATCATGCTGCACTAATTAGCAGGTGCACTAACCGTGGTAACTTAACTTGATGGTAAGAGCAGCAGTTACACGCTATAGTACAAAATACCAAAACCAGAGTAAAACTAAGGTGCCCAGAATAGGCCAGTGAAACAAGATTTGAGTTCTCATGGCAAACGGGCAAAGAGGCAATCCACACCTTGGTGATGACTTTTCATCTTACTTCAGCTTTTTGAAATATAATCTGCAAGATGACCAGACCGTGGCCAAAAACTAACTGAACATGAACATGCTATTGTGATGTGCAAGGTGCAGTATTTCAACTTCCACCATAAGGTGTTCCCTACATATGTTGCTGAGGATATTTGAGACTTTATCTTTATGTACATTTAAGGGATATTTTATGGGCTGCTGCATAAAGGACTGCTGCCGAACAAAATTTCCTTCTATAGCGAAGTACAATGCCAATAAAGAATCTCTCTATCTATCTACATAATCTTTGAAAAAATGTTCACATTTTAACTAGCTTTGAATGTCTTCTTACTAGTGGTTGATGTATTTGGGTTTTCAGTGTTTTTTCAAGATTAAAGGTTACTGGATTAGTTTTACATGGAGCATCAAAATGCAGTACAGATGCAGGAATTGTTTAAAAGTCTTCACTTTTTAGTTTACAATTAATCAAGTCACCCAAAATTGATAGCCTCTCAGAATCTGGGACATTTTAAGCATCGTTAGCATGTAGGGCACGTAGCAGCTGCACAGTTTATCCAGTCACTAATTCATCCTTGGATGAAACATCTGTTTTTCACCTCAAGAGGAATTAAACTTAAATGAAGTCATCTCTCCTTAAGTGCAACTGCTGCTCGACAATATTGTATAACAGGTTAAAAATAACATTTTTGAACAGTTGATGTCTGCATAAATGATCATGACAAACTGCTCCATAATGAAGACGCGGAGGAGCAAACAAAAACACTTTGTTCTGCTTTACCGTGTGAGCATGCGGGCTGCAATTCAGCCGTAGCTGTTCAGATCTTGGACCAAAGCGGACCCAATGCCCCAATAAAAAATGAACCTCTCTGAGCCCAGGCACGAGAAATGCCTCATAGATGAGGAGGAAGGGGGATAAAGTTGGCAGGGCCATGCAGGCATGGATTACTGGATATGAGTAGCCCATATGGTTGGGTCAAAAATGAGGTCTATCTTCCAAGGACTGCTCGCGGGCAGCTACTCTTCCATCTGCCACAGACTCTCCTTCTCAGATTGTCACCTATAAGCTAATCATGTCTGATTAAACCTTCCACTGGCTTTCAGCCTAGTTTAGATGGGATTTGTAGTGTTAAAGTAACGGTGTATACATGCATGCTTGGATTTGTGAAGGAAAGATGTTATTGTGTATCCCAGAAAACCTAATGGATGGATTGAATCTGTGATTGACTGTGATCTGGGTGTGTGGGTTAACATCAGAAGAGTGATTATGACAGTATTGTCCCACAAGCTTGCATCAGTTAGAGTCTTTACACAAAAGAGAGGGAAAGCAGCACTAACAATATGTATGTGTGTGTGTGTGTGTGGGGGGGGGGGGGGTTGTGCGTGTGTGTGTTTTCTAATACTAAGTGGGTGAATGAGAGCGAGAGAGAGCGCGAGAGAGAGCAAGTCTTCACGCCACGACATAATGTGACATAATGTTCCCGCTTTTTAAAACAATGCTGGGCATCGTGTTAGAAGATGGTTGGTGCATTTCAGCCTGATCCAGCTCTCAGAGGTGCACATTCATGCATTACTTATGGAATAAGTTCTTTGTTCTACACAGAAGCACATATAGTCAGATTCTTTAGGATCACTGCACAGCTAAAATAAAACAAATTAACCCTGAAAAATCCCCAAGCGTACTTCACAGAAATAGCTTTTCATGTCAATTCACACCAAGTAACTGATGCATACTGAAGGCCAACATGCATAAACTGTTTTCTCAAACTGTTCAGCAACAATTTCAGCTTTTTTTTTTTTTTTTTTTAGCAGTAGTCATGCTTTCCTGCAGCACAAATGGTGAAAACCAAGTTGACAACAGTGAATCTTCTATCACACATATTCACCCCTGACCTGCTCCCTTGCATTTCATTTGAGCTGCAGCGATGTGCCCTGAAATGCGCACACAGATGTTCTTAAACCAAAAGCTGGGTTTGGATGTGTGTAGGCAGAAAGGTGGGTGCTCATTAGAAAAGATGGATTTTTCTACAAAGACTAGTACCAAATAGAAAAAGAGTATTTTTCTCTCTCTCTCTTTTTTTAAATACTGTAGTAAAATTTTAGAGAAAGAACCCCACCGCCCACCCCCCACCTCACTGCCGCCCCCAAGGCTTAAGACTAACAATCTCATCATAGCGAGGAACCAAATGAACTTGGAGTAAGGTCCCTTATGTAGGAACAGTCCTCAAATCATCAACTTTATTCAGCGGGAAATTGGGGTTTTCCTCCGAAAGCTTTGATGTTAAAAGAAAACAATCAAATGCAATGATTATGGCATGAAAGAGGTGGCTGTGCTTGGCGGTGCCCAAGCAGAGGTGGCAGCAAACTACCTGACTGGAGATGAGGTCCTCGCAGACGGAGAGAGCCATCTGGATGGCGTTGGGTTTGTGAGTTACCGAGATGGCGGTCAGCTTGAACTTGTCCCTGCCGTAGACCTGGTTGGCCTGGGTCACAGCATCTTTGAACACCTGCTCGTATCTCTTTTGGCTCAGGACAGCCCCGATGTTCACGATCTTTGGCTCGCAGCCGGCCCGCGCGCAGGAGCACGAGAAGAGCACCGCCAGCAGTAACAGACGCATGGCGTGGACCACGAAACAGCACAGTGCAGCCCGGACGCTTTTCTCCCCGGTGGCGGGTCGGCTCGGCTCGGAAAGATGAATGCAGACACGATCCAGGTGGGCGGTGTAAACGAGGCAGGGAGCCCAGAAAAAGGAGCGGAAAATTAAGATCTAAGAAGCGGATTATGTGCAATGCAGGGGAATGCGCATGGTCATATTAAGGATTTCAAACTAGAACATCCAAACCGCATCGTCCACCTTTTTTTTTTTTCACTGCAGAACTACCCAAACCGCCTTGCAGTTTTGACAAAAAGAAAGAAATTCTTAAACCATTTCTTTAGCTTTCAAGCGGATTCCTCTGCGGGATGGTACCCTTTGTCCAGCCGACGCTTCGTGCGCTCTGTCCGGACGGATCTCTCCACTGCGTCGCGGGCTGGTCGCTCCTGCCTGAGCGGCTGCTGTCCTTGGTGCTGACAGCTGTGCATGCGCGCCCCGGTTGTCGCTGCGCGCTCCCGCCGTATCTTCTCCACACTCGGGAATTTTGCGCGTTGGCGTTGTGCTGCTGTTACACAGGACGATGCTCGCGTGGGGAAAAAAAATGTATCGGCTACTTGATGTAATTATACGCCTTAGTAATCGTGTTATTAGTAAGATGAAATGCAAGAGAGCGCTTTGTCAAAGAAATTAATGTAGATTGTATTTGCTCCATGCGTGCTTAGAGGCGAGGAAAGAAGATTCTTTTTTTTCAATCTGTCTGCTTTAGGTTATAGTTAAGTCACTGACACTGACTTAATATGAAACAGGCTCTATTTTCTGCAAGGGAAGTCTGATTTTTCGTGTCTTTGTCTTCATAAGACGAGCCGACCTGCATGGACTGCTCATTAATCATGCAGGACATCAGAGCCCTCCTCCGACCCCTTTTGTTTTATGTGTTCAAACACAAAGTAAATAAATAAATTAAAAATAATAATAATGAACAGATCGTCTATTGAGGATCTTAATCTCCTTCATTTTTGTTAAAGACACTACTGGGAACGTTCACGCGGCTAAGAGAACAGAATCAACCTCCCGGTTACCTTGGAAACAAGCTTCTCTGAGCGCGCTCAGAGAAGCTCTTATACGCCGTGGAAACATAATGGCAACCTGACAGTGAGTTTATTCATCACATCAGCGGGAGTTTGCAATAAATGACAACAACAAAACGGGCATGAATGCAAAGATGGGAAGATAAAAGAACATTTAGCCAGAGAGCGTCAACTTGTCAGACAGATGTTTATCACTTCACTTTTTTTTTTTTTTTGATTTATCAAGCAGTCAAACAGGCCTGCTTGGCTGAATGTTTCTCCTGAGAGGATCTATCCACGGCAGGACGTTGATGGCTTAAAAATTAATATGAATTCGACCTGTAACTGAAAAGAAGCTTAGAAATGAGGGCAGTTTTTGAACTGTGTTCTGAGTCCAGAATCACACAGCACTGTCTTGCATGTGAACTTATTAATAAATCACAAGGCTGAGGGAGTTAACATCCATCAGTTTCAAAAATAAACCTTTCTATATGGACAGGTTTTTTTTTCTTTTGCTCATAACACAGAGTATTTTAAGGGGACAAATCTGCTTTTCAGAGCAAATATTTGAATGTCTGAGGGATCCATATCAAAACATTTGTCTTAATACAAGGTTACTTTCACATAAGTTCAAATTTATGGAAGGATATAATGTGGCTTACACATATGTTGTCTCCTTTACTGAGATAAATTATTAACAATCGCCCTCAGCTGTCATTAATCCCCTAATATTCATGTAAGTTTCTCAAAATTGCACATTTTTAACTTTTTCTAACAAAAAAGAAGATGATGAAGAAGAAATTTGTCATGGCTTATAAAACACTTTTGGTAAGACTTCTCACCCTTTTTTACATACAGATCTTATGCTAATCTAGGTGACCCACATCCACCCACACCAGTAAATGACTGGCCTGCCTTCTCCCTGAGACACTGCAGTATTCTTTATGTAATTACAGCTGCTTTCAGTAGGTTTGTTAGGAGAAGAGAACTTATTTAACTGCACAAATATTAAAGTTTTGTATTAAGTGAAGGTGCCAAGCTACACAATGAGTGTTCTGACAGAGGGGTTAATTCAGCCAAACACGTTTGAGCCAAACATGTACAACTGGACTTAACTAAGGAAGAAGATTAGTTCATCAGTCACTTGTGTTAACAGCTGTTAGCAGCAGTTAGCTTGCTGAAGCCAAGAACCAAGATTATAACTTCCAGGTTGAAGTCAAAGCTTTTGCAAGAAAAGTTGCAGTTCCTCTACTGACCACTGGGGGCTGGCTCCAAAAGCCAGTCAATCTCTGCTCGCATGTTAAAATGTCCAACTTTGTAGGGTTCTGGTCTCCATGGCTACATTTCACATCAATGACATCCATAGTCTTTTTGTACCACATCAGATGAAGTAATGTAGGCTAACAAATTTATGTATAATTATAGGGCTGTAATTATTTGATTTGTGGCCAGTACAGCCAATTGTTAGACATCATCACTTTTGCTTCTTAGCACTAAATTTACTTCTGAGCATAGTGACTGACCTGTAAATAAAGACCTTACAGAGTGAAATCATTCATATTTTAAAGAAAATGTTTTCTTGTGCTGTTAATTTTACAAAGAAACTGCTGAATGGCTGTGGATTGACCTTAAAAGGACCGAGGATGAAGCTCAGTGTAGAGCAGACAGTAACCAAGCATCAGCTAAACACAACGGCCATTTCTTATGTCAGCACTGAAACGATTTGAAACAGGAGATTCTGTTGGAAATGTTTACTCATCCCTGTCCAGTTCTTGCTAAATAGACACTGGTGCTTCCCAACTTCTCTTTGTAGCTTGGTGGCTTGCCATTTCATCGATGTCTTGCAATATACAACTCAGCTTTAAAGCCCAACCTTGAAGCAGTCAGGTTTGGTTCTGCCTGTCATCTGTGTAAAACAAGAGGCTGTGACCTCATGCTGTTGAGACTGTAGATGGCGCTCTGGAGACTAAAATAAGAAATCCATGGTCATCACACTGATGGTTTATTTTGTTCATGTCATTACGATTGCAAACTGCTTCTTTATTTTCACTGAAGGAAGTGTTATCATTTTACTCAAGGATAAAATCTGGCATGGAGTTGTGAGTTACCAAAGCCTTATATTTTTCATAGACTGATTGTGTTTCTACATTTTCTGTCATGTAAAACAGAAATATAGAGTCATTTCTCCCCTTTCAGTTCACTACAGCTGGTGGAATATATTTTTTCAGTTGAAACACTTGATATGGCTTTTTTTGATGGACAGTAAGAAAATAAATAAACTAACAAATGAATTAATTAAAATAGTAAACAGTCAAGAGTAGAGCAGAGGAAGAAAAAATAGATGTCGAATGGAACAGGGAGATAATATTGTTCAAAAATAAAACAACTTTTATTAAAGATGTTTAAAGCATTTAAATAAACTAGCGCATTCAACTAGCTGGATGTGCTCATGCAGCTGTGTCCAGGATTTTGGTCCACAGTATCCCTGTGGGGTTTAGCCTGGAAAGATTCATTTTCTAGGGTGATTTCCCTTGTTGAAGTGAACAAACAAAGCTCCTTGACTCACAAGACATATTTCCTTCAAACATCCAGTTCACCCATATAGACAGCAGGAGAAAAGTCTTTGTCACATTTAAGTCCCTCTGAACTATAAACAGAGTAACAGTGTTAAAGCGAAAACCAAATGATTGCCCTCCCAGCCTGAGCATGAATGCCACAACCAGTTTGGCCCCAGTAGTGTGAAGGCCGTTTATTAGATGAGTCCTCCTGTGTCTCTCTCCCAATACACAAATCCACTGCTTACACATCAATAAAGCTGGACCAATCTCTGCAATCATTACATAATAAGCTGACTTGTTTACTGCTGGAACAACTCAACACAGAGTCATACAAAAATTCCCCAGCTCTTTGCGACTATAGTCACACAAAAATAAGTATAGGCAGCTGTGCACACAAAGTCCATCGCAGGTTTTTAAGATAGAAAATACAGAGAAAAGAGTCTGTCTGTATGCACACATATGGGCACCCTCCAATGTGTATGCTTTGAGCCTCCACCCACACAGAAGTAGACTCATACCACCCACACAGTCTTGTGCAGAGCAAGGAAAGGGCAGATTGTGTACATCTGTGTATGAATGTACATGAGTTTAAGTATTACTCATGTTAAGGTTAAGTCATGTACACAGTCACAGGCCATACCTCCCTTATGAGGGTTAGAAGCAGGAACCATGATGGTTTTTAGATGATGATATAGTCTAGGATAAGGATACATTGAACCTATTGTACAGAAGGAGAATCTCTACGAAGACGGTGAAATCAGTGTCCTAGTTATGTTCATTTCATTTTGCTTTAAGAAACCCGCAGTCGTATTCTGCTTTTTAGAAATCTGGATATGCTGCTCAGAAGCCAAAATGCCATTGATTTAAACATTGTATTAAAGGGTTCTGCAAATTCGCTGCTGGTAGAGATCAGAGAAACAAATAGCTGGATATCACATTTCCAATATGCCCCATGAGGAATCCACACATAACCACCATGATGTCACCTAGTCACAAAACCGCAATTTTGAAGGATTCAATTCTCCATTTTGTCATTGCATCTTGTGTTTGGACAAGAATGCAGAGATGGAGAATGGTACTCATTGTATATGTACAGTATTAACTAAGGTTATTTTGATTTGCAAGTTGAAATTTTCTGAGGGATGACTTATTTAGATAGCTATTTATTTATAACTGCATTAATTATTATAATTACATTATTATAATTACAAAAAAAACCCTTTGCTTCCAGAATTATCAGATGAAGCCAGTTTCTTTTTCTTTTGCAAATAATATGCAGTTACATTATATTTGGATAAGAAGTAGGTTAAGATCCCATACTGCACATAAATCCTAGAGTTATATGACTTATCAAGTAGAACAAGGTTGTCAAACCGACAACAGACAAGACTCCTGGCTTCAGAGATAAAATATCTCACCAGGAGTGGTGAATTTAGCTCAGGACATTATAATTTAAAGTGTTACATTTACTAAGGCCTGTAGACATTTATGAACATGGATCGAGAAGGAATCTTTAGCTATATAGCCAGATATTTCAAGGAGTCAAATTTTTTCTAAGAGCTTTTTGTATTTCAGTGAATCATGAAACAGGGTGTCGACCTCTCCTGGTTTTAGCTAACCATGTTTCCGTTAAGAACAAAACATCAAAATTATGCTCATTAATGAAATCACTGATTAATAATGTTTTTCCTGATAGAGATGAGATGTTTAACAGATCGAATTTAAGTGACTTAGCAACTGGTATCATTTCTGAGAAAACCTGTGGTTGATGAGGAGTAAGTGTTAATTTTGATGCCTGTATTCTGTTTCTAATCTTATCTTTTCTTTTTCTGTGACCTATAGCACAACGTTTACAACCTTCTCCCAGAGGGAACCCAAGCTTTTTGTAGAAAGAGTCACTCCTGGTAATCTTACCGCCTGGACCCAGTAGATATCAGTTTGTTTCTGGAACGTTCTGAGCACAAACAGCCTCGTCATCCTTGATATGCTGAGGAGACAGATCATGATGTCATCTTGACAGAACAGTTGGTGAAGGAGGTGGGGCAGCTCGGTGACTTTTGGTGGATGCTCGTTCAGTGTGAGGGGCTGGGTAATGGAGGTTATAAGGAGAAAACATGAGACAGGCCTGATTGAGCTCCTCAGAGATCATCACGAGTGTAGTGGAGTGTTGTGTTAGTTGCCTGGCAACAACTGCGCTAAAGGCATCACATGAGGCATTGGCAGCTAAACTCTCACAGTAGACAGCATGGATGAAAAGCCCCCACAGTTGATAGTTGAGCTTCTGAGGTGCAGGGGTGCTCCTTCACAATCATATCTTCTGGATTACACCATCTGTTGGGAACAAGTACTGAAGTACTCTTATTCCACTTTTGCCGTTTGTCTGAAGTCCTCTGTTGAAAAACAAAATATTCCTGTCTCCTGTCAGTGTTGAAAGCTCATCTATCCAGCTTCCCAAAGATCTCACACTACACATGAGACCATAGGCAGAAGGGTTATTACTTCCTTTTCAATAAGAAAAGAAAGTAATAATAGTGTTTATAGTATAATAGTGGTTTACACAACAATGTTAACATCACGTTTACTAAATGTATTTTTACACTCACTGAACAATCACAAGGCAAAAGTAAATAAAGAGCCCAACTTCTAAACATCATCATCATCATCATCATCATCATCATCATCATCATCATCTTCAGCAGCTAAGAAGCTCAAACTGGTTTTCATAGAAAGAAGCTAATTTCCATCAAAAGCCATCAGTTTGTTAAAACTAAGTTGTTTTTTTGCCTCTCATGCTGTAAAATTTTGTAATAATAGCTGAAGGGCTTCAGCATGTGAATAAAGTCTATAATGAATTTTAACTTTTGTCAGTCAGCTGTGTTTGAAGCACACAGTGTGGGAGTGGGAGAAAAGTAGAGAAAGAACAAGCACAGCATGTCACACAAACTCCTCCAAACTTTAGCGCTTCGCATGAGAGCAGCGTGCTAGTCTGCACGCTGTGTTCTCAGCAAATTAGTCACTGCATCAAATGACAACAGTTTTTAAGACCACAGCCTCTCTGGGTCGATGAAAGTCAAGTGTTTTAGTGAAGAAAACAATAAATGATACATGAGCATATCTATGTATAGAGCTTCTTTTTTTGCTGGGAAGACTTCTTTATAGTTTTTGAACACCTTTAACATGGAACTTCACTGCAGAGACTGAAGTAGGAGACATAGTCATGCTCCAGCAACGCTTTAGCTGTGATGATGAGGCTTTGCGAATGAATCATCTCCAGGAGTCATTTGCAGATGGATGCCTGCCTATCTGATGTGTTTCTCGTGTAGTGCAAAGTTCTTGCATAAATTATAGATGTGTGAGCCCCCATTATCTTTCTTTCTTGCTTGTACAAGATGGAGTATTCGTGTTGCAGAGAGTGCGAGGACTCTTTTGGATTGAAGAGTTCAGCTTTACTTCTAAAACAAATCCCATAGGAAGCCTGCAGGCTCGACTATAATGAATTTCATTTTATTTTCCCACTGGCGCAACTTGCCTGCAACAAATTTGGGTTTTTGTGATTGATACAATTATCATATCAGGAAGAATTGCTGCTCTGTCATAAGATGCAGTAGCGTGTCAGGGAATGGGATTTTTCTGCTCAACGTGATGCAACAATCTGATATAAAATGAATAAGACAAGCTTCTGCTCAACACCTTGTTGAAGTAGACAAGGTCTCTTCTACCAATGAAACTGAGAGATAAAACTGGAAAGTAGTCCCCCCAACTTACTTTTGCACCAGATACTGTTTAAATAGTTTAAAAATATTCTATTTATATAATTCATGAAACTGAAAATGACAGAGAGAGTGCAAGTTTCATTTGCAAGCTGAGGTTTTTTGAGAGATGACCTATTTATCTATTTATTTATACAAATTACAAAAATAAAACCCTTTGCATCTAGAATTATCAGGTGAAACTGGTTTCTTTTTCTTTTTCAAAGAATATGCAGTTATGTTATGTTATGTTTGGATAAGAAATAGATTAAAATGAGATACTGCACATGAATCCTACAGAGTTATGTCACTTATCAAGTAGAACAAGGTTGTCAAACCGACAACAGACAGGATTCTTAGTTTCAGAGATAAATCTACTATCACAAAGGCTGACATACAATGAACTTAAAACTGAAACTCCTAACTCTTGGGGGTTTTTACCCGTGCTTAACATACCTACTATATGTAAAACAGAAAGAAAGAAAGAGGTGGGTAAATGAGAAAAACAAACCTTCATATACCTGCACTTCACTCATGTTTGCGCGAAGAATGAGAATCACACACGGATGAAAAAATCAAGTCTGCTTTGTTTGCTCACAAGTAAATATGATGTCAAGACCCACAGTTTTGGGCTTGTGGCTTTATTTCCACTAAAACTATGCTTTTATTTCCCCCATACATTTCCCCATGATGGTTTGGATGGTGTTCTGCAATTACAGAATTTTCTAACATTTGTTATGATGTGTATCCATGACAACAGAAAGTTCTTCCTATGTGAAAGCAGCAGATTGAGCATTTCAATAACCAGCTCACAATCAGAAAAACACCTCAAATGTGCATGAATTGATGAGAAGACGTCACGGTGTGTAGAGGCAGAGAAACATGCAGAAGGAAAAAAAGGTTTTTATGTTATTTTTCCCTCTGTCATCATGGAGAGTGAGCCCCCCGGGAGAGGGGATGGATGAGTTTCTAGGTGACAGTTTTGTGTTTTTTGACATGTGATTGGATGAGTATGACCTGGAGTTCAGCAGCTGATAGTGAAAATATGACATCAGACAGTCTGCAGTGCCAGCTTGCAACATAACTTTTAGTCCAGACTAACCATCTACCATATCATAAAAAAATAATCAATTTTGTCAGCGCTTGACAGCATATTATCTGCATTGGTGAGCATTATCAATTCAAAAACTCAGAAAAAACACAACCCTGTCACTTTGTTTTTTTGGCACCAAATAGGGATTTGGTGTGTCACTATGCCAGCTCAGGGAAAATCAATCCAGTCTTCCTGTACCTTATCTGTACCTGTGATCTTTATCTAAGATCTCCACTCAACCTCAAATTCAACTCATGCTGCACTTACTGATCCACACAAATGGAAAGTTCAAACTTTTTTGCTCTTGCTTTTTTCTTTGCTCTTCACATCAAATTTTCATCAGCAGTTATATAATTCACCGATTCCAATAGTTTAATGTTTTATATGTTACTCAATTAAAACTTTAGAATTGTTTTTGAAATCTATATTTCTCACTAGGAACATGCAAATTCAGCTTTCCCATTTAAATGCACTTTTAGTAGTTATACGCGTATACTTTGGTGAAATGTAGCCCAAATACCTAATAGTTCTTAAATTAGTATGTAGAAACTTAAAATGCTAGGGAATGAAGACAAAGGTTTATGTAATGGGGGAATTGCATTGTGATTTGTGACAGATGTACCTGCCAGCTGACTGTTGAGCTACTTCTGCATTCCTGTCTGCGGTGTGGTGTTTGAACAGCCTGGGACAGATCTAGACATGACTCGCCATGACAGTTTACCCAAATGAAAGATCAGTACCAACTGTCTGTGGTCAAACTGCAGATGAGGGCTATACATGCATTTCAGAAGAATTTCGTCAGGAAAAGTCATTTTAGAGTGTGATGGCATGGTGCATGCTGATGTGAGCTCTCAGGCTCGGTACCCTATACCCTCACATACTGCAATTATATATTTCAGAAGTTACTGAGTGTAATTTGCGTACAAAATGTGTTTGTATGGAAGCCCAAAGCTGTATCTCAAATAAGCCACACCCCACAGAACAAGGAGGGTGAAAAAAGGTCAATGGGTTTAAACCTGTTATGTGTGCTCTACTTTTATCTCCAAAGTGAAACGGCCAAGCAGAGCCGTTGAGTCGGACTGATGTTCAGGGCAGGTGCAGGCTCAGAGAAGCTGTGCCTCCTATTCTCTCTGAAGCTCCCACTGTGGGAACTGTGTGGTCTCTCATCAGAAGGGGCACTAAGGTCACCTGGTGCCGTTGGCCTGGCTCATGACGCAAGTGCAGCGTGTCAGTCAGACGAGTGCGGCTCCAGATGAGTTATGTGATGCAGTGATTTCTGAACACCTCCCTACAGATGGGGCTTCATGCCAACTGCTGTCACTGTAAAGACTCATGTCGCTTCCATTGGCAGACGGGCTAATCGCTGCAGGCAAAACCCAGTTTTTGTAGAACAGCTGTTCCTCCATCATCCGCCATCTGCTGCTGTTTGCGTGTCAGCTTTGTTTCCTATCACCACTGTCCTGATGTTAGTGCTGGAGAGGAGGGGAACCGTCGATCCTACCCTCTACCACAGTGAGACAAGTCTCCGCTGCAACTGGCAGATGTTTCTCCTTCGATTTAACAGCTGTCCTCTCAGTGTCCTGGTTGATACGATCAACACAGCTAAAACCAAAGCTCAAACTCTGCAGTCTCACATTAGGGAGAATCCTGAACAAAGATCAAGTAGCTCAGTGACTGATGTAACGTTAGAGCATCACACAACACAGCTCCCTTCCAGGCACTAGCGTAAGAACACTGCATTCACAATCCTCTGAGAAGTGCCATTGACTAAGCATCGCAGTGAGTGTTTTACTGTTACGTTAAAATATTCAGCACAATGAAAAGCCTTTGGCAGATCAGAAATGCATGAGCAAGCTCATGAGAGGTGAGGAAACAGGAATCTACATATTTACATAAGAAATTACATGTGGGGATGAAAATAGCCTGTTATAAAAATACCTTTTAATTCTGAGAAGCAACAAGTTCAGTGGTTCATCAGATCATCATCATCATCATATTACCATCTTGTACATCATCATATTTACAAGCAGACAGTGCAGCCTCCCCACTGTCTAGTCAGTCATTAGATCAGAAACACGTGGACCATTTAAACGGTTTAAAGCTGTAAATCACACGCAACTATTAAAAACAAATAAATACATACATGTGGGTGTGTCTCAGTTTGTTTTAAAACGGCCTTTTAAGACCAAAATGGACTTTGGTGTCCTCTTGTGACTGGATCAAAAGTGGACAGCTTTTGGTACAGACGTAAGCACAGAGAAAACATTTAAGGACACACTGACATACGATCACTCCAACCCTGGTTGGAGGTGGCCTGACATCGTCTATGAAGGTAAACAGATGTACTCCTCCACTCAACAGTGACATTTTTCTTAGCCCCAAAAATTATTTTTCTTCTTCTGAGTTCTGAAGGACATGAAGGGAAACTTATGTCAAAAACATGTCATGAGGACTCAGTAAAGCGTGCCAACTTCTAAGAAAAAGAGCATAATATATCTCCTATAACACATTTTATCTTTCAGTTTGGAAAGTTTGGAAGATTAAGGCACCGTGAGAAAGAGCAGGTAAACATACAGAAAAAGAAGAAGGCTTTACATAAGTAAGATTTTCTTTTAACCCTCTTCAAGCATACAGACTAAAACACTCACATATCAACTGAAAAACACATCCACTTCAGAATAAATACATTTTTACTCAAAGTCAAACTAAAAGTCTATATGTACGTAGGAACATTACGCAGAGTAATATTAGTTTAGCAATTTCTTGTGTTACAAGAAACTTAGAATATTATGATTATTATGTTTCTAATCATGCTACAGGTCAGGCACACTTCATGCTTTAGTATTTCTGAGGCTACGCTGTCATGTTGTGTTACCTCTGTCATATGGCATAAATGAGACAGACATTTTGATGAGCTACTGTTCTGAGCTTTACAAAAGATTGCATAGTTTCATGACATGAGAAATTGGGTCTCCTCTTCAACATTTAAGATGTGACAGATGAAAAGCACTTGAAGGCCTTCTCCTCGGAGATGTTTTGTCGATCCTGACATGACGTATTCTCCGCTGACCTGTCCTCCAGAACGTCCAGGAGGTCAGAAGTCAAAAGTGTCACGCTGGTACTGCAGGTGTGGGCTGTTTTCGCTGTAAAACTGACTGTACCAGCGTCTGTGCTTCTGGATGGCAGAATCCTCCTTCAAGAGGATAGGCTTGGAGTTGTACTTCTTATAGTTCCAGATCATCACATCACGTTCAAACTGCTCATTCAACAAAAACAAAAATAGAGAGAAACATTATCAGACATGAGTCACTTTTTGCTTTTGTTTTTTTTTTAAGTTGGAGCATAATTTGAATGGTTTAAATCCAACAAAGTGTTCAGTTGCTACAGTTTTCTGACTGTTTTGGTGCATTAAATTATCATAACTTATCAGCAGGTAGTTTACTTGTGAGGTATTACTGATTAAATGTCACTCCAGAGTAGCGTCATCAGGTGCTGAGAGCTGGCATTTCAGTAAAAACTGCCCTTTCTGATAAATGTTTTAGAAAGCACATTAGTCATATGGTTTATGCTTATAAACTGTTAAACCAATAATACAGCTCATAAATACACCTTTGCTCAGTTTCTCAATTACCGTTATTGAGGCCCAACTTTCGACATACTGGTATTCACTATTCAGTAAACACTTTTCCCTTGTATTTTGAGCCAAATTAGTAGTTTTATTTTTGCTAAACAGTTTTTTTTCACCATATAACCAATTATCAGGTTTAGTGAGACCTATTAACACCTTTTCAGTTACTCTGTGGTGTTACGCCTGGTGTCAGCGTGGAGACAGAATAAAACAAACAGAGTGGATAAAAAGAAAGTGCACTCTGCTTTAATGGAAGAGTAAATTGTAAATTCACAACTAAAAATTACAGTTTTAATGAATACACAAATGAAAGAAAAAAATGAAAGAACACACTGTTGCAGATGGAAACCAGGTTAACTGAGACTTTACCAGGACAGATATGCAGTAACAGTTTAGTGAAGACGAGCAGTGCCAGGCAGCTCTACTCTGTAAGAGAAGGTGGTACTGCACCTGAATGCACTCCGCTTTGAGGATGAATTTGGGCACCACCGCTGGAGTGCTGGACTGATAGAACATGCTGTGAGATACACACTGCAACAGAGGCTCCACAGGAGTCACACTTTGCATGATTATACCCTGGCCCAGGAAGCTGTGTTTAAACTGGAGAAACACCAGTCCAGGACCCACCTGAAACGAAAACAATCTTACAATATCTGCACATGTTCAATTAAAATGTTTATAATACTGTGCATTACAAATATGTTATTTCTAATCTTTAGTTTTAGGCTCGTCATTTCCAGCTGTGTACTCGGGAACACTTCGATTCACTGGCAGTTATTGCGTATTTGTTTTGTTGAAAATCGAGTCATGCTTACACATTGTTAAAATCAAATATGAAGGACAATTTGCAAAAAGTTAAGACAGTCTCCTTCTTTTCCTTTTGTCTGTACCCTTCAGGGGTCACCACAGGGAGTCATCTGTCTCTACCTAACCCAGTCATCTGCCACATCTTCTCTCACACAAACTAACTTCACTACATTCTTATGACCTCTTTGGTCTTCCTCTAGGCCTCCCTGCAGGCAGTTCTAACTTCATCATCCTTCCACTGATAAATCCACTATCCCTCCTCTGCACATGACCAAACCATCTCAGTTTGGCCTCCCTGACTTCCTCTCCAAAACATCTAACATGTGCCGTCCCTCTGATATACTCATTCCTGATCCTGTCTATACTTGGCGCACCCAAAGAGAACTTAAACTTTTTAACCTCTCCACCTGCCAACTCTAACTCCTGTCTTTTCCTCAGTGGCGTAGTCTCTAAACCATACACTGGTCTCAGCACTGTGTTGTACACCTTTTCTTTCTTTCTTGTTGACACCCTTTTATTGCACATCACTCCTGACACTTTGTTCCATCTGTTCCAACCTGCTTGCACACATTTTTTCGCCTCTTTTCCACATTCCTTGTTGCTCTGAAATGATGAACTAAAATCCTCCACCTTTTTTTTTGTCTCTGCTCCCTGGTGCCTCACTGCTCCACCTGGGTCCCTCTCATTCCCACACATATTTTCTGTCTTGCTGCTTCATTCATTTCCTTTCCACCACTTCTCTAGATTTTCCTCTCCTGCTCTTTGCCCTCACTGCAGATCACAATATCATCTGCAAACATCATGTCTAACCTCACCTGTCAGCCTCTCCATCACCATAGCAAACGAGAAGGGGCTCAGAGCCCATCCTTTATGCAGTCCCACTTCCACCTTAAACTCTCCTGTCACACCTACAGCTCACCTCATCACCGTCTTACAGCTCCCATACATGTCCTGCACCACTCTAACATACTTTTCTGTCACAAATTTCTCAAGGTCTAGAAAGACACAACACTCTGATCTTCTCTGTACTTTTCCACAAACGTCCTCAAAGCAAATATTGCATCTGTAGCACTTTTTTTGGCATAAAACCATACTGTTGTTCACAAATTCCCACTTCTGCCAATTCTATCTTCCACGACTCTTTCCCATATCCTCACAGTATGGGTCAACTTTATTCTTCTGTGGTTGCCACAACTCTGCACCTCTTTCACTTAAAATATGACAAAGGAAACTAAGGAACTTTATGAAATCAAGAAACAAAGATCACCTAAAGTTCCATGCCAAAAACACATTTTTTAAAAGGTTGTGACAGAGCAGAATTAACCACTGCAGCAGCCCTTTTTCTTTTAAAAACATTTGAGTACTGAGGAGACCAGTTTCTACTGTTCTGGGAGAGGAATGATGTCTCATTCTTGTCTAAACTAGAGTCCAAGCTTCTTAACAGTAAATGGTCTTTTTAGTTGTATTTTTCATTTCACAATATGTCAAATATTTACAGCTGGTGAATGATCTGGACTGCAGCCAGCATAGTTTAGCTCCTGGATTCTTCTACAATGAAGCCATGCTTTTGTTATGGGTGGTGAAATGAGGAAGATGTTGTCTGGATGGGAGAACATGCATTGATCATTGTTTTCAAGATGAAGAGAAGATGTTCATTCCATAGGCAGCAATGCATCTCTATACACTAAGGATGTACGCTGTTGTTTACAAGCTTATGAATGTTGATTTTTGGTCTTGTCACATGAGCACAGAAATTTCTCCAGATACTCTGAATCTTTTCAAGAATTATGTAGTGTAGATAAGACATTAAAACATTTTACAATTTTACTTGAGGGGCATTATTCTGAAGTTGTTTCTTTTTTCCTGAGGTTCCTCGGCTCTTCTTTACTTTTGAGACTCTCCCTCTTTATTATGTACTTTTACACCTCATGGCATCAATGCCCAAATAGTCTAATTACATGTGAGATGTTTCTTCAGGTGACTGGCAACCTGTCCAGCGTGTACCCCTGCCTATCCCCTGCTATGGGCTGGGACTGGCTCCAGCAGACCCCCGTGAACCAGAAATGAGAATAAGAATAAGAAAACCTTTATTTGTCCCGCAGTGGGGAAATTGCATTTTTGCAACAGCAAGAACAAGGGCAGTTGTTGGATAACAAGACAAGCAAAAAGAAAACTATTTAAGAAGAACAAGAGAACCAAAGTCCAAAATAAATAAAAAATATAAAGTGTCAAAAAGTACCTATGTTTATCAAGCAAATGGATTCAGCAGGTATAGAAAATGGATGGATGGATGTTTCTTCACGCGTTTCTTTTTGACACATGCTCCTGCCATCAAATTAAAAATGTTTTGAAATAGTAAAATATCTTACTTTCATTATTTGATGTGCTTTCTATGTGAATCAAATATTGGATTATGAAATTTGCCAGTCTTTGTATTATATTTTTATTTACATTTCACACAGCATGCCATTTTTTTCAGAATTCAGTTTGCTAAATTTGCATAAGGTAAAAATATGGCCTAAGAAATGTGCGTTTATATTTGTTTTTTTAAAGGGATTCAGCTCTCACTGAAGTCCTCAGCAGTGACTTAATTTACGCTAACCTCATACTTAGTGCTTTTACAAGCAATTTCTACAATTTTACAAGCAATTTGTTAACACTTGAAATAGCTCGAGGCAGTGTTTTTGCCATCTTGGTGTTATGACAGAAACAAACATGTTTAATATCATCACATGTCTCTAGTTTTAACCCATGCAAATGTTGTTCCACAACATAGTAACAGCCAATAAGACCATTGTCTGTCATGTAAATAGTGACCATGGACTGTGACTATAAATGGCCCTGATTCTGCTCACTTAAATCTTATAAAAACTATTTAAAGAAATGTAGTTGTGTTTTTTATTACAATAACTTGTATTAGAGACTGTTTAATTACAATGAATCATACTAAACTATAAATGTGTGAACTGCACTCTTCTTAAAGGTTTATTGTACCTGTCTGGCCACAACATGTAGATCCAGCAGAGGCCAGTGCCATCCAAATAGAGTGAGCGCGTGTTTCAGGACCATTTGAGAGCAATGCTTGTTGGGCTCTGGCTCTGGTTCCCACTGAACCTTAAAGAGAAACCCACAAAAGAAAACATACTGAGTATTAGCATCAGCGTTCTCACTGTGACACTGGACAAGAGGAAACTTTAAAAGCATCCCTATGACATGAGTTAACGTTTGTGGTTAAAAATACTAGGTTTGGAAATATTGTGCATTTTTAAAATGCTGTAAATTTGGTACTGATTCACAGTCACTCAAAGTTTTGGGGACTACCACCTGATCATAACATTTACTTTATTAATTTATTTACCTTCCACTCATGACGCATAAATTCCCAGGTTTTGCTGTTTGTGTAGCGCAGATCTACTCCGCTGGCAATCCCAGGAGTGTGGAGATAATTCAGATGAGCTATGTCTGCTGCATTTTCAGGAATTTCCTAAATGGGAGAAAAACAACACGTTTTTTACAATCATGACACCACCATCTTTCCTTAAGAGCTCCCCGCTTGCATTCATGCACCACTATACAGAGTAAACCTAACAATCCCCCAAATCTCTGCTATTCTTACTCCCTATAATGCTGCTGATCTGCCCTTTCATTATACTGATCCTTTAACACAGTGATCTCCTGCTTCAGTCCCTGAAGGCCACTGCTCTGCAGGATTTAGATATTTCTCTTCCCCAACACACCTGATTTAAAGGACTGGATCACCAGTAGAGTGTCATTAGCTGCACAAGTCTGTTTGTGACCCAGTGACAGACCAGATTTGGTGGGAAACTGCTTAAACATTAAGATCTGCTAATGGTTTAGCAAGGACTCATGATGTGCACGAAAAAAGGAAAATACATCCAAACACACACATGCACCAACCTCTATGTGAGCATTGATAAAATGTTCAGTTCTTCCCCGGAAAACCCACTGGCCATTAGTGATCTCCTGCTGCTCGGGAATGGTCCAGTGTGGCTCATCTCCATCGCAGTGAAACCAAATCAGGATCTGCTGGTTGACCTCACAGCTGTGCCAGTGGTGAACATGGGCGACGTCTGGCACTGAAAGACAAAGAAGTCTGAGACTGGATCTTGTCTTTGAGAGACCCCAAGTAACTTTTGTAACTTTACATTAAAAAAATCAGAAAAGGGTCTGTTAATAAGTACTGTTTTAAATAGCAGTATGCAAAAGATTTGTTTTCTGCTTGAAAATGATTTACTTTCTTAATATTTCAATTACACACTAAAAAACATTTCATGTCCCTGAGGGATTTTCTTAATCACCATTCAATGGACATCACCCTTGCTTTATACCTTTAGTTGCGTAGGGAATCTTCACACACTTTCCATCGTTACCACGAAACCGCCATCCATGAAATGGGCATTCTAGGCAGTTTCCAGACACTTGCCCTCCGACGGCCAGGTTGGCACCAAGATGAGGGCAGTAGGCATCCAGCACGTAGGCCTTTCCATCCTGGCCCCGAAACACTGCCACCTGTTCACCTGGTGGGATTCAATCCAGCAGAGACAGGCTGTCAAGGTATACTTAATGAAGCTGCTAGTAGTAAACATGTTCCTACATAATCGTACCATACTGCAGAAGCTGAGAACTGAATTTTAGGATTTTTAAGTGGTTAAAACTGTGCTTACATGAATTCTGCTGCTACTAATTTGAAGTAACAGGATACAGAATATTGTAAAACACTGTAAGGAAAACAACATGAATGCTTGGTGACCCAATGGCGCACAGCTGCCCAAAACTGCCGTGGAGCAGAACTCAACCACATCGCAATATGTTAGCAAACCATAAAGGACAAAAAAAAAAAAAAAAAAAAAAAAAAGGTTAGAGTCAGAATTTGATATATTGTCTAAATGGACGACTGGAGAGAAAAGTTAGGAGAGAGAGACTGCAGAGACTGCCAGAAGGATTACAATCTCTGTCCACAGGTCAATTTTAATTTGGGTCAGCACAATATGGGACAGTAAAAGGTCAGAGGTGACTATGAAAACTCTTCCTGGATTGGTCTACAGAGGACACAGAGAAAACTGTAGGTATGAAAAAGAAGATATATCTACTTTATACTGAGCACTCTGGACAGGAAAGTAGGCATGCATGTTTGCACGGAAAAATACGAGTTGGAACTGCACAATCATGCCAACACATCCTGACAATTCATTCTTAATTTGGAAATAACTGCAGCGCATTTGTGGTAGAAACTTACAAGCTCCCACATTGATGCTCACATTGAGATATCTAAAACGCATTAGAGTTGGTCCAAATGGCATCAAACCCTTTTATCATGGAATTATTGACAAAAATAATGTGACTCTTAACTGTGAAAATACAGCAAAGGGGACAATAAGAAAAAAAACTGATCAGTTTTTGCAGAGATGCTGTAACTCCTATCAATAATAAAGTAATCTCCATGACAACCAAATGTAAGACACTATCCAGAGCTCTGGAAACAGTCCGTAACTGTAATTGTTAGAAAAATATAGCAGTCAACATTTGAAGTGCGTCAAAAACACAAGCACGTGTCATGCCAGAATTTTGAATAATATCCGTTCTTGTCTTAGGACCACTATGATGAAATGTTTTGATCCACTTCAAATTTTGACTATTAAATATTGTAAAAGATGCTATGTTTACATTTAGAGTAGATAAAAGTATCTGAGGACGTAATTAGTCAGCTGCCCAAAAACAAACTCCACCGCTGATCAAATGTTGGTCAGTGAGCCAAATACAAAGTATTCTGTGAATATTAGGATTTGCTTTTTTCCATCCATCCACGCATCCATCCATTCCTGATTCTTCCTTCCCAGTGCCCTTCAGATGAGAAGCAAGGATACACTGTTTTATTATTTTATCTCACACTTTTCATTTCATATCATTAAAAATTTAATATGTTTGGGTTTTGGACTGCTGTTCTGATGGATATTTTGTGGATTTTTATCTTTTCTGATTAAATTACTTTTCAGCTCCTTGAAGAAATAGCCAACAGAATAATAATGACGACTGTTAGCTTCATCTATACACTGAATTATTCTGCAAAAGCAGATATCCCTCTGCTGGTTGCTATCTTCCAGAAACAACTTTTCATGCAGTTAGTTAATTATGTATTGCTGACAGTATGACAGAAACATGAAAGCTCCCGGCCCTCTCTGAAACCTATTTGAACTTAAACTCTGTGAGGAGATCAAACGGTCCCTCTGCAAATCAAAATCAGAACAACAAATTTAAAATGTCAAAGACAGATCTGATTATAACAGCATTATCTGTAGTCACACTCTGTGGGTGAAGTGCATGTTAACACAGATATTTGATATAAATTCCAAAATTTTACAATGCCAATATGAGGGTTTTATGTTGCTGATTGTTTATGAAAGAGCCTTGGGATAAAATTTAATCCATTAAGGAACAAATAAGCGATTGATGGGTAAACGTGTTTTCATTTGAGGGGTTCTCTGCAAATACAATCATCTAAAAAAGAAGGTGCTGCACATCCTCTTTCAATTACATATGTTTTATTATTCAGTTACATATGTTTCCCCCATCATCAATACCAACTTCAGTTGTGTTCAGGGTCATCAACAGAACAAACCTTTGGACACAACAAGTGTGATTTCATCAGCGCTCCTCTTTGTATTTTTGCTTCTGCAGAGATAAAACATCACAGATCAAAGCATGTGGGGGAAGAATCTCCCTCCTCCTCCACCCTCAAAGTGGCTAAAGCTTCTGTGATTGTCCACTAGTTTTCCTGTTGCATTGTGGGATACACTCACTGACCTATATTGAACAATTCACATGATTTTTTCAGACCGCACTACAAAATGACGAACCTTTATTGCTTTATGTTGCTTTATGTAGTGAATGGGATCGAATGCTCCAGACTAAGGATGCCAGACTTTATGTGGTGGAAATATTAGTGCAGACTCGTGTTTTGTCTTTGCTCTGTTGTTCTGCAACAAGAACTTGTTATGAGAATCAGCTATTACATTGTAAAAACCATTCAGCATGTTGTGAGAATCATTTAGTCTAGTCTTGCGGATTCCGCCTCTGTTTAAATCACTGTGTTCTGCATTACTGGGTCACTTCTGCATGGGAACTTGAGATGTACATTCTGACCTGTTTGCATGCAAATGTTATATTAAATCTGCTGAACTTGGACCATCTTTCACGTCTTTATTTCTTATTAAGTCAGGACACTCGGCCTGGCCCAGATAGTCACCTCAGTGGTTAAAACATATAGTACAGAGGCATTGATAGGTTTTTTTTCCACAATATTTTGCAGACCACAAAGGGACAGCGTTATGCAATCATTTCCATCACAGAGCGGACATCCTCGGGGGACTACCTCCCAGCCTTACCCCGAGTGGACTTAAGGGATGTGGACTGATGTCAACTTTGGACTGGGAGGGTGCACAACTGACATCTACAGGAAGAACCTTGTGAAGTCTGGGCAAGACTTTTTTTGTTATTTTATTGTATATTTTTACTAATGGGATTTTTCTGATAGTTGATGGATGGCTGGTTAAGCAGATTTAATAGATGTCTACTGGTTCATGTCATACTGAGTGTATCGAAAGTTGTAAGAGCTTTGTCCGTATTTAGTGCTGTCCAGTAACGGCGAGGTGGGCTGGTTATTTGTGCGTTGATTTTGGTTGTGTATTTTATTTCTTATAGAGCCTATTTTCTGAATGTTTTCCAGTCTTTTTACCCCAGGTCACATCAGCATTATGGTTAGTGTCAAAGGCCAGTTTGAACAGCAACTGCAAGACTACATTCTTTTGCTTCTTTTCTGTCTTTAAACTTCCTTCCCTCTGCATAAGTTCTTCTTTTCGTCAACATTTTTGTTTCACATCGATGACATGGGCTCTTGTAGAACATAGCTTAGTTTGGGATACTGCCTTTCACTGAGTAGATGCCATCTTGTGCCAAGATGTGTTGTGGGACATCTAGTACGGTCCATTTTTCGCTCCACAACAGTATAAACTTGCATTGTAAGTACACTATTATATTTGCATATTTTTGTGAACCAGATGAAATAGCAGCCTGGATTTGGCCCACTGGCACCCAAAGTACTGATAAAACATCTTCTTACAGAGGTGTTCACACTTTCCAATGACCAATTGATCAAGTGCTTTTAACTAGCAGCAGCTGTTCACTATTTACCTTTTTAATTCAACATGTAAGAGGTAAGAGTGTACTTAGGTTTGTTTCTGTTTTCTTCTGTGTCTGGATTTTAGTTAAACCTCTGTTAAATTAATCACAAAATTAAAGTTTCAAGATCTGGCATTGATGAGATGAAAACAGAAGCTACTCGCAACCACACTGCCTCTATGTGATGATTACAATAATCCCTGCATCCATGACGACTTAAAATCAAACAAGAAAGGCAAAGCTTGTGTGAATTGATGACAGTTTTGTTTAAGAAGGACATGTTTCCAAGCACCTGTGAACTTAATCTATTCTAACAAGGACTTGGCTATTGTGTGTGAAATGTACACTCAACATGTGAAGCTAAATATCAGAGCATCTTGGCAACAGCCCTAAGTTACAGAGGTCAACAAAGGCTGCTGGGAAACATCAGGGTGATGTTTTGCAGTGGAAAGTCGACGCCCACGCTCTTATCTTGTGAAGCACCTCACAGTGAATCCAGCTGACAAGCAAAGGTGGGGCAATCTCATTTTAAATGCCTCAGGGTAAAAAAAAAAAAAAAAAAAGAAGAAGAAGAAAGGGCTGAGTCACAATTAATTGTTTCTGTGTGTCATTTTTACCATTCATCAATCAAGTCTGTTGACCTAACAATTGAAGCCAGGAATGTTTGAGCAGGGAAACATCTAAAACATGCAGGGCAGTTACACCTGAGGACCAAAGTACACCTGTCTGAAAACCGAATAGCTTATTTGTGAATAACAAATAAATTAAATGGTAAAAATTTGAAGCTCATTTTTTTCTTTAGTAAAATTAGATGATTAATCTACACACTCTTTAACAAAGCTTTTCAAAATAAGTATTTGATTCTGTAATTAGGATATGTTCATTATCAATGATGCAATTATGTGGATCCAAGCATAATGTAAAATAACCTTAGGGCTTTGGGGGCTCGAAGCGTGTGTGTCCATGTTTAGGAATACAGGACAGAATAGGCACTATCTCTGACTTTATTTTAACATCATTATTGATCATTCTCATTTTAGACCTGTGGAAACCCCGTCACTATCGTCTCTCCTACCTAGGACTGAGACATTTTTGACATCGCCATTCTTCAGCATGTAGGAGTCCAGCACTCGGTACCAGCCGTTCGGGTAAACCGGAGGCAGCTCCCCGACTTTCCTCCTGCGGCGGACCTGGTTTGCCGCCTGCGCCTTGGTGCGACCGTCTTCGGCGACGTAGCCCACGTCATCGGGGGTTCGGAGCAGCAGCAGGGGAGAAAAGAGAAGACGGTACAGCCAGCTCAGGACGAGGAGGGTAACTGCCGCGATAATGAGCACCACTGCCCGCTCTGTGACGCTCCGTAGCCCATATGGACCCGTCAGCATGCGGGCCCAGCTGGTGTCTCCAGAGTCCTGCGGGGCTCCGCTTTGCGCGACGAGCAGCGCACCTGCTCCAAGCGCAAGGAGCGCGACAGCCTTCTCCCGTGACATGCTCCGACTGTCCTCACACTTAGAGAGTTGGAGGAGTTCTTTCGGATTTCTTGGAGATTTATATACGCCTCACCTGGGGAAGTGTGTTTGTGGGATGGTTTTTCCCCACCATCAAACTGTTGCAACGACACAATCAAGGCTGTATTACACTGCAATCGCAAAAGCGTGTCAGCAGGTGAAAGAAATGAGTAAACTTGTCAAGATAGGCTTATCAGTTATTCCAGTTATTATTATATGGATTATAGATCCCCAGGGCAGTAAGGGAGACATAAATTGCAAGCTCTGGAGGGATTAGAGGTTGAAGATGAAATAATAAATGTACCAATCAAAAGTCCAGTTCCACAAAACCATTGACATATAAAATTATTGGCTTTTCCTAATAAAAGCAAGGTCTGTCCAGCTCTGATAGAAATAAAGATTTTTCCACAGAAAACTGATTTTTTGCTAAATACATGTAAACCAAGTAAAGTTTTTTTTTAATTATTTTTTGGGAAAATATAAATATGGGACAGTGGAGGAAGATGATCCATCTTTTACTTATTAAGGGTCCCCAAGATTTGGTGTGACACCAAAGTTAACCATCTCAAAAGCAGATTGAATAAAGTTTGTTGTATAAAACTAAAACTGAATTAAAATAACCAAAACTTACTCAAACTCAACATTTTAATCAAGAGACTTGAGTAAATGAAAAGATTACAAAACAAAAACAAACTCTTTTTCCACATTTGTGAACTTTCCAATAAGCCAACAACTACAACTGAAGGCAGTGCACATGATTCTTCATTATTCTGTTCATCAAGCCTTGAATTTCCTGCCCAGGCAGTTTCACAACCAACTCAGATCCATGTGACTGAAACGGTAAGCCACTGACACACGTTTCACAGAAGTGGAGGACGGGTCAGTGATTTGCATATGACCTCTACACTTAAAACTTCATACTAGTCTGTTTGAACTGACTGAGTCCACAGGGTAGATGGGGAAATTTCCTGCAGAACAAAAGAAAAGTCCGGTTGCCTTGTTTCAAGCCTTTGAGAGAGTGACTTAGAGTGCATTCCCACCAAATAGCCCTGTTTGGTGTGAATCTTAAAGTTTGTAGTCATTAGGTGTAGGTAGATACAGCTAGCTCCAGAAATATCTGAAAAACAACAGTTGTCATTTTGCCTGTATACATTGCCAAAATGGATTTGAAATAAGACAGTGAAGATTTGATCAACGTACATTTTTTTCCATTTTAATTTAAGAGATTTACCAAAAATAAAGCATTTATTATTTAGGAATGCCATTAATGACAGAAACATGAAATGGCAAACTGCAGACAATCAGGGGTGTCACGAAGCTATAAAGTTCAGGTGAAAGGAAACAAAAACTGAGTACCAGACCATAACAAGAAGACCAAATTTAGGCCCCCCACAGGCCTAAATGGCACATGGTTGTCTGGACGTCATCATCAGTATTATCTGACGTGTGAACTAAGGGAGAATTCCAGGTCACATATAAAAGCACGGGCTTCAGAACTTGTTATTCCATGCAAAGAAGTGAGGATGAACTTTCAAGAACACACCACTGAAGATGATCTTTCCTATAAAATTCACATAATACTACACAATTTGCAATTACTAGAATTTGGTAGAGCATGGGTGTACGTTTCTGAACTGGCTGAACTAAATCCTCTTTTTGAGATCCAAGACCATCCGAGTGTCATGCCCTCTGGTGCCAGCATCAGCAGGCTGGAGGCTGGAGCTCCGCTCAACACTTGCTCCTCATCAGGTAATAGTTTTAGTGATACAATAAGGTGTAAATTCTGGCTGCACATCCAACCGTGAAAAGCATCTTATTACATGTTGGCTCCACTGATATCTTGAAACAGTCTGAGGTGATAAAAAGAGACTTCAAGAAGTGTTTTGATACAATCAATAATCTGTATGCTGAAGGTTTTATTAGTGGCTGTTTACTACCAATGCAAGCAGACAAGAGAATCACCATGATGTTTAGGCTGAACAAATGGCTGTCAGGTGTGTATACCATGTACTCATTCAATTTTATTGACAATTTCCATTTTTTTCTGGGACCACAGTCTTTTTTTTTTTTTTTTTAAGGCAGATAGTCTCTGCCTCAACAGATCTGGAGTGAGGCTGTTTTCAGCTAATCTTTTCTATGTTCTGAGTTACTATTCTGTTCCTTTGGACAAGGACAGAGAGAAACAAAAACAAGAGGATAAGATACAGCCCGGTGGTAACCTTGAGATGGGGCTCCCTAGCCCCCATCGGCGTCTGGAGAGGACGTCATCCTGGAGTTATTAAGACTGGTGGATCTTCATTCCTGTCTTTTGATGTCAAAAGACAGGAATCTCTCCTCCCGCTCGACTTCACTAACCACATCAAGGAGCTGGTCACTGCTGCCACCAACATAACTCCATGCCCCTGTCTCATTCCTGCACCCAAAAGCCTCCCAACCCATCATCTTCCTTAACCACAAACTCCTAACCCCAACAAAGTCTTCACTGACCAGATGGAGTCATAGGATTCTTCTGGAAAGTCATCTCTACAGAGACCTTTACATCACCTGAAACATCAGGAACAGCTGGTGAAAGAGGCTACCTCTCAGGGCCCAGCACCTTCCCCTCAGCAGAAACAAAAAAAATCTCGCAAAACAGTCAGATAAAGTATCAGCAAGTTCAAAGTGATATGCCCAGGATCTAGGCTGCAGTACTGCGTGAACTCTATGGCTCACTGAACTGACACATGAGAATAAACCATCCAACCCAAAAGACCACAGATGGCCTAGAACACCAATCATGAAGTTTTTAAACATCAGGCACCATGAGAAAACCCCGAAAGGCTGCCAGTAAAATGAAAGAGGTGAACATAGAAACCAGCAACTGAGCTTACATCTCAGACCTATCAGCAGATATTGGATGCAACCAGAAGTGCTATGATGGAGTGAAAACTCACTCCCTCACTATGAACTATGGTAGTTTCTAGCCACCTAATTTGATCATCACCCACAATGGAATATACCCGATCTTCAATACAATATTCATAAAATGTCAATTTCTTCTTTTAGAGGAAGAACTGATCTCCAGATGGGTGGGGCTTCCCTCCACTGCCCTGACCATGGATGTCCTTACCAAAGGTTAGAAGATTTCAAATGATTTCAAACTCACAAACACAAGACCAAAGGGAGGACTGCACAAAAGGAGGTGCTGCTCCTGTTTTCATCCTTCTCACCTGGGGCGACTACTGACTGGAGTTAAGGCCTCCCCAGGGTATGGAGGCAGATCTGTGGACAATGGTTAACAGATGTTGTACAATTATACATACAAAATGTTCCTGATATGAGGAGCATTATCTTTGCAGTCATCTTTCTCTTAATTACTCCATTTAGTAAAACATAACTGTTACATGGCACAGAGATGGCCATCACGTTCTGGGCATGCAGAACAACAAGTCCTGAGTAAATTGCCATGTTGTAAAATCGTAGGAGTATTGAAAGCTTTGAGGAAAGCAAAAGTCAAAATTTTGTTTAGCTCTTTGATCAGGTCTGACAGATGGTTCAAGTTAGAAGACTTGAAATGAAAACTAAACACATCAAGAATAGCATAATTCCTGGTCTGATTGTTCTGTTACAACACAATCAGTACAATTATTTAAGTCGCTGAGTCAGGTTGGTTTCTTCACCTGGTTTAACACACTGAATCACCCAAGTTTGTAGCCTGGACTTCACCACAGGGATGTGATAGCATTAATTAGGTCTATCACCACTAAGGAGGAGATTTTATCAGCTTGAAATGACAAATCAATCCAGGAGAATCTTTTAGCTATTTTTACACTTACTGTGGATGATATGACAAATGAGTCTTTCGTTCTTGTGCTATCTGATTTCTATTTTCATGAGCTATTAGCAAACAGCCATTTCACTCTGCTCAAGATGAGTGCCTTTCAGACCAGATCTTGATCAGATCAGGCTTCAGCATCAGCAACACAGTCATGTGGTGTGCCACCCTCGGTTGTAGGAAGTAAAATTTATGGTTTAAATTAGTCAATTCTATAGTTAAAGTTGGTCACCGAGAGCAGTGCAAGTATACAGAAAAGGTGTCCTGCAGATGACATGTAGGCGGATTTGTGCTGCACCAAAAGCACAGACATTGCATGTGGCACCTTAAGTGTTAATTGGTGGTGTAACGCCACTGAAGCTGAAGCCTCAGTAACACTGCAGGCTGCAACAACAGCCTGCAGTGTGATATGAGAGTATATGTATATATGTATACATATACTCCTACTCCTACACGTGTGACTGGGCAAAGTCAACAACCATTTCTACATTATCAATCCCATTTAGTTTTCAAAAATAGTAAAGTAGTTTTTAATTTTCCCTGATGTCTTCTGTAACATGACTGGAAGAATGCATGACTGAAGAGTCTGGATAAACGCCTATACCAGTGTTGCAACAGGAATTCATGTTGCAATTCTTGCAACATTCAAACACGTGGGTCACAGTTGTCACCAGTGACAAGTGAGCAGTTTAGATGATTGATTCATGATGAAGCTCACTATTGAGCCGTTGGAAGCCACAGACTCAACCGGTTTTGCACTGGTAGTTTGATTTGGTGCTATTTATGTAATGTCACTCTCTGTTTCTCTTTCTTTGTTGTCTTTTTCAAGTATTGATGATTAGTACAGCACAGACCATCTCTAACAGTTTTCATGGCATAAGAAAACAGTCCATGAACTGGCCTCAGTATATAACCAGTTTGGGAGACAATGCCCAAATTGTTTTGCCAATGGCTTATATGCACATACATGCAAATCATGCAAATAAGTGTCCAAAAAATCATATATATATATATATATATATATATATATATATATATATATATATATATATATATATATATATATATAT
>JAOWBL010000004.1:14196576-14221330 GCA_028564865.1 Zenarchopterus dispar
TATATATATAAAACACACACACGCACACATATGTGTGCGCGTGTGTGTGCGTGCGTGTGCGTGTGTGTTTTGCTGCTGTGGTCGGAGATAGAGAATGGGAAAATGAACAGGAGGAGGAGTTTGTTTGTTGACATCGGGACGAAAACGAAAATCAGATGGGTCAAAACTGGCTCTAACACCCATTTTGTCGCCGTCATTAAGACTCGCATCTTTGGCGACAACCTGAGGTAGTGTACCTGCAGCTGAGCCGGTCGATGAGCCGGGCGGTGAGCCGCGGCTGGCCGCCTGCAACCGCCTGCTGCCGAAACTCTCACACGGAGCTCCACGTTAGCTGCTCCAGCTAAAGTAGGAAAGTCATCGTTAGCAGCGAGCTAATTTACACACTGACAGCGAACAGGGTATCGGCAAGTTAACTTGTGATAACAAGTGTGTCTTATTTGGATTTTGGCCTTTAATGACTGTGCAACGTAACATTTTTGGTTTGTCAGCAGCTACATGTCGTAGATGTTAAAGCAAATTGTTACTGTGTTAGTCCTGCTAGCTAGCCCGCTAACGGTGTCTTTCGCTCATTGCCTTGTGTTTATCTTTCAGATTAGTTGTTATGAACAAAAACACTGAGTCGGCTGTGTCACTGAACTGGTACTGGACGACTGATTAGACCCAATAACGTTGTGTGTATTTTGTCGTTAACACAGAAACTAGTTATTTGAAAGTAGCGATCATTTCTTGCTAATGGAGGCACCAGAGCTAGCTGATAAAGATGTTTAACGTCTTCAAAAGTGCATTTATAAACTCACAAGTTTAAAATACATTCAGCGCTTACATTTAAGTCGTCTATAACTGAAAGAATTTTAGGGTTCACCGTCATTTTCCAGTTAATATTTGAGGCTACACAATTTCTGGATTGAATGGAAAAAACTCATTTATTTTAATAATGTCATATTTTGTTTCGTAAATGTAGATATGTCATGTAAACAACTACATACATACATACATTTTTCTTTGTTCAATCTCAACACCAGAAAAAATTGCAACTTTGTACAATAAAAATGAGAGCAGAAAATCCCATCATTATTGACAATGAAGCATGGAAACCAAAAATTACAATGTTTAAAATGAGACATTTTATCATTACTTAGAAAAATATTTGTTCTTTTTTAGTTCAATTAACAAAATGTTTAGAAAAAAAAAAGAGAAAGAAAATGGGCTTAAAAAAAGGCCATAAGAGCAAGTGGCCCTAAAAAGAAACAATAGGAGCACCAGTTTGTGACTAATTAGGTTTATTATGAACAGGTCAGTGATATGATCAGGTATAAAAAGAGCATCGTAGATAGATAAAGTCTTTCAGACATAAAGATTAAGTTTATATTACAAACAAAGTCGTGACATAATTATGGAATAATGTGTCTTGCCGTGAAATACACAATTTTGCATGTCTTATGGTGGAAAGCTGTCTAGTGCTCAGATAAAACAAATTTTTTAAAATTAATTTTGGGAAACTGTGGATGTCATGTCCTCTGGAGTAAAGACAAGAGGGATAATTCACTTTTTCAGTGGTTACTATAAGTTCCTTGAAATGGACAACTTGCACATCTGGGAGGAAACAAGAATGCTAATAGTAATAACATAATAATAATAATAGTACTATAATAATGTTTTATATAATAATGTTTTGGAGCAACAAATGTTACTTCCCACACACTATCTATTTTAGGGAAGGCTTTGCATCTTTCAGCAAGACATTGGTAGACCAGATACTACATCTGTGACTTAAGCATGGTTGTGTAGCACCAGAGTCCACCTACTGAGCTGTTCTCTTAATGCATTTTACAGACTGTCTGAGCTTTTGTGGAAGTGAGGTTATAATTCATTCACCTGGTTAACCTCTGTCCTGGTGCATAATCCTTTGTCATTAATATGTTTACAGGAAATTCAGATGTTACATTTTTATTCATATTCATTACTTTACCAGTTCTGTTCAGACCTTACATTGAAAATGGGAACTTAGCATTTTACAAAGACAGCAATGAATTATTTATTGATCATTTTCTAAATAAGACAATACTTCAATTAAGATGTCATATTTGACATTTATATTTAACATGTAAATATCAAATATTTCATATATTTTACATTTGTCAAATGTCAAATATAGAATATTTGACGTTTAATTGTTACATTAATGGCATACCTCTTATATTTATATTTCTTGCTTCCCCTATCAAGCAAACATGCTAAGCTAAAATGAAACTTTCTAATGCTTTTTGAGCTGAATTCTGAAATGTTAGGTTGTTTTTGTTTTAGCTGTGTGCATCTCTACGAGGTGGGTAAGGAGGGGATTTCACACCAAGAATGCAGAACTTGGTTAAATACTTGTTTCTTCTAGGATTTAATCAGACATCAAACATGAATTTGTGAGTGTTATCATTACATAGACCATTATGTGATTTGTTTGTTTGTTTCTGATTTGGTACAAGCTTCAAGTGCACTTTCTTATTTTTAGTGGTTTTGTATATTTTGGCCATTTGATGTCACAAAGTGCAGTGAAAACACCAGTAGAGTTTTTTCTTTTTAAATATTATATTAAAGCTGTTGATATGGGCATTATATATTGCCACTGCAATCAGCATACTCCACGTGTAATATGGTTTTTGGCTACTTTAACTGTGCAATTATTTGATTTGGAGTTGCTGTTTACGCAGGGGTTTCTCTTTTAGAGTATTGTCTTAATGGGGTTAATAGTGAAGTATTAATATCCATGTAAACACGCAAAGGGATGCGTTAGAGAGAGAGAGAGAAAAAATGAACCCTATCCTTTTTTTTTTTTTTCCCTCTTCCGTTTTACACTGCCCTTTGAGGTTGGACCATAATGAACATCAGTGAGGCTGTTAGGAACCTGCTTCATTTTGGGGTGTGTGAGAGAAATGAGGCCAATTCAGCAAGGAACCCCATATACACTCTCCGACCACTTTATTAGGTACATCTTGCTAGTACCGGGTTGAACCCCCTTTTGCCTTCAGAACTGTCGTAATCATTCATGGCAAAGATTTAACAAGGTACTAGAAACATTCCTCAGAGAGTTTGGTCCATATTGACATGATAGCATCACGCAGTTGCTGCAGATTTGTCGGCTGCACATCCATGATGCGAATCTCCCATTCCACCACATCCCAAAGGTGCTCTATTGGATTGAGATCTGGTGACTGTGGAGGCCATTTCAGTACATTGTCATGTTCAAGAAACCAGTCTCAGATGATTCGTGCTTTATGACATGGCGTGTTATCCTGCTGGAAGTAGCCATTAGAAGATGGGTTCACTGTGGTCATAAAGACATGGTCAGCAACAATACTCAGGCAGTCTGTGACATTGACATGATGCTCAATTGGTACTAATGGGCCCAAAGTGTGCCAGGAAAATATCCCCCTCACCATTACACCACCACCAGCAGCTTGAACCGTTGATACAAGGCAGGATGGATGCATGCTTTCATATTGTTGACGCCAAATTCTGACCCTACCATCCGAATGTCGCAGCAGAAATCGAGACTCATCAGACCAGGCAACGTTTTTCCAATCTTCTATTGTCCAGTTTTGGTGAGAAATGTAGCCTCAGTTTCCTGTTCTTAGCTGACAGGAGTGGCACCAGGTGTGGTCTTCTGCTGCTATAGCCCATCCGCCTCAAGGTTCGACATGCCTAAATATATTGAGTTGCTGCCATGTGATTGGCTGATTTGAAATTTGCGTTAATGAGGAGTTGGACAGGTGTACCTAATAAAGTGGCCGGTGAGTATATAAAAGCAGTTTTCTGTCCAGTCTATTGCTGTGCATATTCCGTTCATATCCTGTTCAGATTCAAATATAAGTTGTGCATTTTTCCTCTGGGGGTCCATACACAGCTCACTGTTAACAGACCTACAGATAAAAATAAAATAAAAACAAAGAAATAACTTTTGATATGTTTAGATTTGTTGAGAATTGTAGCAAAGTATATTTACTGAGCTGTTATGACCATTGCACGTGCGGTGCTGCTTTATCTAGAACTTTCTTAAATGTATGTCCCTTAAGGTCCCCTGCAGTGCTCATCCTAAAACTGAGCCAGGGACGAAGAGGCCACCATGGCAACCAAAGCAGGAGACGACCCAGACAGCCTCATGACTCTGGCAACAGTCTTCTGCCTCAGGAATCTAAGGAAGACCATGTGTTACCAAGGATTCAGAAATAAGCTGTGTCTTCGCTCTGACATCTTCCTCCCCAGTGAAATCTGTGACAAGTTGGTCAACACGTAAGTAACAGCAAAAACATAGTTATTAAAAAGTTGCAGTCCAACATGATTTTATTTGTCTCAATATTGCAAAATCTGAATTTAAAAATAGGTTTTCATTAAATATCTTATCTCTTTATTTCAAACAGATATGTGGAGTTGGTCCACACGGACAGTAACTTTGAAGCAGAGGAAAGCTTCTTCCAACTATTCTCAGACCCTCGAAGCACCAGACTTACCAGAGTGCAACTGAGAGAAGACTTCGTATGGGACAGAGATCTGGAGGCTATAAGAAAACAGGTGCCGCACTGCAAATTAATCAAATCCTAATTGTCAGATTTTCATTTTCACAATTATATCTGTGGAGCACTCAAAGTGTAAAACTTCAGCATGAACCTATCTGATGTCTCTCACATTTTCTATTAAAAGAGAAAATGTTAAACTTATGAATTTCTTAGTCTTAATTTTTGTTGTTGTGGTTTTATTATGTTATAATTCTACTTAATAACCTAGTTATGGAGACTTACTAGTCTGATTCTCTTATGTGGAGGTGGCTGCTGAAACTGTTGACCATTTTCAGTTGTGTCTGTCCTTTATTATACCCCTTTTGTAGGAACTTGGGCCTGGACAGCGGCAGAGTGAATTTAGAGCTGGTCCATCTTGGTTGAATGTCTTGGTTGAATGTTGTGCAGCATCTTTTTCCTTGTTTTCTTGGGGCTTCCCTTCCTCATGGTGTGCTCAGGTGTGGAGCTGTTAGAGTTTCTGTGATGCATCTTTGAGTAGCTTACACATAATAAAGACCTGGCTGATGAGTGCATGTAGAGAGCTGATATGCAGTTGTACAGCTCTTTTTTTTTTTTTTCATCAGCAAGCTTGGTGACTTTCTCTTATACTTGTGTAGTGTGAAAGGCAGTTTCACCTGTGGATGTTTTCATCTTAACTATGTGGTGTGGGGCACGACTGTGCAAGCTGTCATCAGCCTGCATGCTTGAAGTATCTGGGTTACTATTAGTTTTACGTAGTCCTTTGAAGTACAGATCATATAGATCCACCACATCTAAGATTTTTGATCAGAATAGTTAAGAAAACAAATTAGCAGCTGTTGTGTGTGGAAAATGGTAAAGAGCCCCTTTTCCTGGTGATGTTGGATCAGGTGGGTTATGTAGCTGCAAAAAAAATGAAGGCCTTGTCTTTGTGTGAACTAATGTGTGGCCCAGGATTTGTGGGTAAACTATCAAACTCAGATAAATGTTTCTACTGTTCAAATACTGTCTTGGTGCTTTAACTGTAATGCAAATGTTTTTAGTTGGTCATCACATATCTTTAGTCCTCAGTGTAGCCACTCTTTGACACAGTATTTTGTGTAGCTCAGTTTCAATGACATGTTAAAACATTAAGGCTTTTGAATGGTAATATATTGCATTTTTAAATGTATTGAATAAGTTTTTATTTAGGAAGTAAATTTGCTTGTCATAATACAGTTTTAAGCTGTTGCCAGTGCTTGCATACAGGCTTTGGTACAGAGTGAATATGTCCTGGACTCATGTTTTCAGGTGAAAATGGAGTGAAGTTCAAACAGCTTTAATAAAACAGATATTGATTTTCTTACATCATATAGTGGGTAATGCAGGAAATTAAAGACTAAAAGGATTAAAAAGTTGTTACAACAAATAAACTGTGATATTAGTTAATTAATGTGAAACTTTGGTCCCAGCCTTCATTCTTTTAGTTTATTTTTTTCCTCTGAGGTTTAGTAATGAGCTGCTTTTCTTGTCCTGCCAGGACCTGATTGAGCTTCATCTCACCTACTGCAACAGACTGTCATCTCGCAGTTTGAAAACGCTGACCTGTTTCCGCGAGACCTTGGTCTCCCTTTGTCTCTTTGGCTGCAGCCAGATCTTCTACAAGAAGGGTGGAGCTCCTCTCGCCTGCAACGAAGACACAGACGAGGAAGAAGAAGAGAGCCCGGCTTCTAGGCAAGCATTAGAAACGGACTTTAGCTTCCAGGAATTCAACCGCCTCAGGTTGCTCAATCTTGGAGGTCTACCTGATGAGGTGGATGCTGAGGCCCTCCTCAGACCCCTGAAGTCAATCACGTCTTTAGATCTGTCGAATGTACACTTGCTGAGCACAGCTTTTCTCACTCAGTGGAAAGACAGATTGGCCTCTCTTGTTCTCTACAACGTGGACCTGTCAGAGGAATTGGTCAGTACAGTGGTGGAGCTGGTTAATCTCAGGTAAGATCAGAGGAGACCATTCAAGTTCCTGCTTTAACATGTGAGCTGTCAGCATGCTTTTAAATATCCTTAACTCATTTTTGCAGTAATAACAAAACTCGTTTCAGATATAATTACACCTTCTTTCATGTCCAAGGTTTTACACATAAAGATATGATAAAAAAGTCATCTGGTTCAGGTTTTAAAATTAGGTAAATATGATTTTAGATGAACAGCAGCACATGCCATTATTTATTGGACCAAAAGCAACAACTGGAAAAGAGCATAATGAAGGTGTTATAATGGCCTGGTCAAAGTCCAGAGCTCACCCTGACTGAGCTACCATAGATTACTTTAAACAGTCATGTTATTTACACACGCATTTACAGATGGACATTTTCAACATAAACTCTTGAATTCAGTAGTTATGGGAAAATGGTTAGATCACAAAACTAAAGCCACCTGCTGCTTTAGTTTCTGAATTCAAACCAAGTGTTATTAAAAAAAAAAAAAAGCGGTGGGTGATTTCATACAGAAGTAAATTCACCCATGAATCATTTCTTTGTATTACTTGCATCAAATTCAAAGTGAACAAATTATTTACATTAAAATGATATCTGTAAACTTTTGCAGTTTTAACTTTTTTTAATCCATGATCAAAGTTTGTATTGTTTTAACTGAAAATCTGCAATCTAATACATGTCCTAGTAACTTTTCCATGCATATGTCATTTCCCTTTTACGTTCTTCCTACTTCAGGCATCTGGATATCTCCCGAGAGAGCATGCGGACCACAAAGTTTAAGATGACCAGAAAAATCCTGACAGCCACTGTGCAACGTCTGGTCAATCTGGTTTCATTGGACATCTCAGGACACATTATGCTGGACAACTGCACAGTTCCACACTTCGAAGAAGCTATGGGACGTCCAAGGTGGAGAAGCAGCTGCTGAATCTGCGGTGATTGTTCAGTTTTGTCTTGTGGGGACTGATCAAGCCTTTGTTTCCTCTTTTCAGCACTGAACCTTGCAAAAGCAGCATCTACCCTCTCCAGGAGCTGAGCAGGCCCCTGCAGTTCCTGGGCTTATATGACACCACCCTGTGTAATGTGACACACATCCCTGCTTATAAAGTAATGGTCAACTGCATCAATGTGTTTAACCCTTTAACATTAAATTCTGTGTGAGGATTTGGATTATAACTGAATTGTTTTTCTTGACTAAATGTTAATGATTTACATTTCTGCCTAACTTTTCAGGTAACTGGGTCAAAAAATGAAGACCAGGTTCTGAATGCCATTGAGGCCTACACAGAGTTTCGTCCTGAGTTGGCCCACAGAGCCATCAATCAGCTGTTCGACATCGCCAGGATACAACACTGTAGCCAGCTGCTCCGGGCTTTGCAAGTATGAAGTTTGATGAAGGTTGTTCTTTAAAGGAAGTTGACTTAGTGATGTCCTGTTACTCACGTTCTCCATTAAACTTTCTGTCTTTTTGTTTTCTCTCCCAGCTTGTAATAGCAGCTCTGAAGTGCCATAAATATGATAAGAGCATCCAAGTGACAGGTAGCGCAGCTCTTTTCTACCTGACCAACACAGAGTACCGCAGTGACCAAAGTGTCCGTCTGCGGCGAGAAGTCATCCAGGTGGTCTTAAATGGGATGGAGCATTACCAAGAGGTCACTGTAAGTCAGCTGTGTGGTGCATCGGGGCTGGGTCTTGCTTCAGAAGGAAACAATTATTGATTTAATTTTACACTGAAATTCAAACAATTATACTTGCATTTCAGGCTTCAAGAGACTTGGTTTTTAGTCTTTAGGGGCGTTAACAGGAGTTAAAGGTAAAACTCCCAGACAGGAAACTCCAACAGGGACAATGTCTTCTCATACCCTTCAGTCAGCTTGTCTTCATTACATCATAGCGCCAAACAAGAGCCTTTGACTGAAAAATAACAGAACTGACCACAAGGCGGCGGTAATGTGCGGTTTTTTTCTGTTCGTAAGCGGCCAGAAGCTTAAAAAAAACAAAAAAGAATGCAGCAAAAAAGAATAAAGAGGAGAAGAAACGAGTAAATAATGTTTTTTTTGTTTTTTTTGTTTTTTTTAAACATACACAGTGGTAGTAGCAATTGAAATTAAAAGAAAATCCTCTGCTGAACCTCTACATTGGTATAATACCCCAGTAAGATCTGAACTGATGTGCTGATCCATTCATTGTTTTTTCTTGTAATGTCCAAAGTCCTTAAATGTTCTTGTAGCAAACTGTTTCTAGTCCAGTAGGTCCAAATGAATTGTGTTCACATTATTTACGGTCATGAAAGAATCATGAACGTAATTTAGAAATCCTGAAAGAAGAGATCCCTCCACCAGGAGGTTTCTATTGGCTAAACTGAGGATATCACCTAGCACAGGGACGTTTTTCACCCTGTAAAGGTTTCTGAAGATTCCACTTTTACAGGGCTGATGCTGATAATGGAGACACACGTAAATGGCCCGACTCTGAAAAATCTAGCCAGAACTCCAACTAGTGAAAACTCGCCTTCTTTGAAAAAAAGAGGACATCTTGCTTTGCTTAATTGAATTGTGTTTCTGACACTTCACATTGTAAGGTTTGCTCACACAGGAAAGATGAGAAAAGTTAAACTTTTCAGTCACAAACAGAGACATATTAGTTGAGGCAGGTGTAAATGTCAGGAGCCACTGTTGAACAATGAGACTTGGGAATCCTGAAATTCCATCTTCATATTGATTTAAAAGAAAGCATGTATCAATTTTATTCTACACCTCATGTGTATCCAATACTTAATTTCCTTGTTGATTTGAAGAGATATTGATTTCAGCTTGTCAAATGACACCAGTTGCCTGTTTCCTAAAGGTTATGCTTCAAACAAGTACCAAAAATAGTGATTACTTGCTGATTATAAGCCATTTTATTTTCATACAGCTGGGACACAAAAAGCGTGTTTTTTTTTTTTTTCTTTACATCAAAATGTTGTTTATCTGACTTGATTTTGTTCCATCTGTCCCACTTTCTACTTTGCTGGTTTACGGCTACATGCAGCAGTCTAAATATCAATTTGTTGTTTTTTTTTTTTAATTTTCCTGACTAGTTCAACTTCACTTTAGGTGATCTTACTTGACTGTGCTTGACACATTCACAATTCCAATGCATGTAAGTTATGTCACCTAAGGAGTGAAAACTGTTTAACATTGGGTTTCTTTTTAGTTTGTTCTTTTCTAATATTAAACTCTAAAGGCAATGAAGTACAATATACCATAAGTTTTTAACTCGCTCTCATTAACAATTAGAACCATTACCTGGTTGCTTATGTCTGATTATATCTGTTCCTGTGTCCCCTGTTCCATGTAAGGTCCAGAGGAACTGCTGCCTGACTCTGTGTAACTTCAGTATTCCAGAAGAGCTGGAATTCCAGTACAGTCGGGTCAACCAATTGCTGCTGAAAATCCTTGAGCCAGCTCGGCAGGATGAGTCCATCCAAAGAATTGCTGTTCACCTCTGCAATGCTTTGGTCTGCCAGGTGGACAACCATCACAAGGAGGCTGTCGGAAAGATGGGATTTGTGAAGGTAACAGCAACAGGGGAATTACTTATTTTTAAGGGTTGCAGCAAAATTGTTGGGAAAGATCATTATTGTTATCATTTCATTTTTTTCTTTCCTCAAAGTGATTGAACAGTAAAAACTATACATAGTACCAACACCAAATCTGATATAAAGATTTGAAATCCTTAAAAATTGAAAAAAGTGATGATTACCTTGGCAGACCTCAAGGTGGCACTATAATAATAATGTTTATGTTTTGCTTCATATCTCCAAAATTGTATGGACTACAGCCAAATTGTAATTTGTTTATCTACTTCAATGTTATGAGCTACTGAATCCTTGAGGCATGACCCTCAGAAGATGTTTGGGCAATATTTCTGATCTTAACAAAGTCAACTCACATGATCATTCTGACTTAATTTCAGTGTCTGACAAATTTGGTAAAATGTGTTCTATTGAAGCCATTCAACCATCAGTTACCACTGCTGCACACCAGCTTGGTCCCAGATAGATAGATGGATAGATTTTTCATTGCTGTCAGGTAGACTTAAAGAAGTCAGTGCAGTTTATTTGTTTTAGCTCTGTAGTATTTGTGAAACTTGATAGCAGCTTTTGACAGTTCGCGCTCATTCATAAGCTCTGTGTGGAGACAGTGTAAAGCTCAGGATTCCGCTGAAGTTCTCCCTAGAGCCTCTTATTCAATGTCTGAACAGAACTGCCCTCATACTGGGTTGTATGTGATTCAATATTAAGTTACCAGACAATACAGAGATCAAATGATTAACACACTCTGATCTTTCAGATGTTTACAGGAACATGCTGGTCATCTTGTTTTGTTGTGTTGCTGTCAGTCTAAAATGAACCTTATACAGATTTCAGCTGCCAGTATTCCACTATTATTCTGATCATGTTTTTTTCCTCTCCATTCTTAGACAATGCTGAATTTAATTCAGAAGAAGCTGCACGATGGAATGGTGAGTCAGAATTACCGTATTTTCGCGACCATAAGGCGCACCGTATTAAAAGGCGCAGTCTCAGTTACGGGTGCTATTTCTGTATTTAACACATACGTAAGGCGCACCGGATTATAGGGCGCAGGCATGGTAAAACATACCGGTACGCTAGCTTAAAACATGCATGCTAGCGTGTGTTTTTAAAAAGGCAGCGGGAGCAAAACTGAGTTCGGTTGTACTTTATTAAAGTATTTAGCAATGTACTCCTGTTATTTTTTTGATCAATCCTCATCCACAAATCCATCACTTGCGAACCATGGATTCATTGATCTTGAATCTTCTCGCCACTTCTCGATTCCCATGTTCCTCTAAGTAGCTGATAGCTTGCGGTTTAAACTGTGCTTCGTAAGCATGTCTCTTCGCAGGTGCCATTTTCAGGGGTCCTTAGCCAAACCGATGTTGTTTTGCATAATGCACATACCGGCACTATATACCTACTGGGGGCGTACCTTTAGCATCTTCTTTCACGCCCACACTTCCCCCTTTAACGTTCTCATGCTGTCCTCTGTCGCGTCTGCCTTTCCTCTATATAAGCAGCATGTCGGCAGGAAATGCTCTCAGTCAGTCAAGCGGAGCACTCATCAAAGTCACACAACATTTACAGATTTTGGAACTTGGTGCAACACATAAGGCGCACCTCATTATAAAGGCACCCCGTCCATTTTGGAGAAAATTTAAGACTTTTAAGTGTGCCTTATGGTTGTGAAAATATAGGTATATCATCCTATAATGTTCAGGGTTATGTCTGGGCCCCACAGAGTGTATTGTGCATCATAAGATCATTGTTGTTTAAATACAAAATGACAAGTGTCTTTGTTTAACTTTGTAAATTAAATGGAAGGTTAAGATTCTTATGTGTTTGTTTGTACTCAGTGTGACCAGGTGATGGAGTTTTCCTGGAGCGCTTTGTGGAACATCACCGATGAGACGCCTGACAACTGTCAGATGTTCCTCAACTGTCGGGGCATGAATCTCTTTCTGGAGTGTCTACAAGTAAGTCCACACTGCCACTCAGAGTCTTTGTTTGAAAACACAAGAATATAGTTAAATGTCTGTGTTCTAGACTATAGTATGTAGATAAGAAATAAAATTAGTTTTGGATTATGTGTGATGCCCCAAGTCTTAAAATCTTAGTAAAATCTCAATTTAATGAAATACACTATGGGTTAAATATCATTCTAAACAGATATATGTCAGAGAATAATAGAATTGTAGACCATATTTCTTCCAGGAAGATGATGCTTCATCACTGTTTTTCCAGGTTTTAATAATCTATTGGACAGTTTTTAGCCCCATCTTTGTAGTTTCAGCAAGACGGTTTATCTCTCTGTGTCTGATTTTCCACTAGGAGTTTCCAGATAAGCAGGAGCTTCACCGCAACATGTTGGGTCTGCTGGGAAACGTTGCTGAGGTTAAATCTCTGAGGCCACAGCTGCTCACCCCCCAGTTCATTACTGTCTTCAGGTGAGAAGACTGATGCCAATGGAGAGCAGATGATTGCTGCATAAATATTGTTCCTGTTTTATGTCAAGAAAAATAGCCAACATGGAGCCAAAACGGCCTCTTATTTAAGTCCAGGTGGTGCCTCTTTTCACCCAGGCAGTGTATATGTAAGTGGTACAAGGAAGTAAGTGCTACTTTAAAACCAGGCTTTCTTGTTCACTGTAAACTGGACTGTACTAGGTCTGGACTGTACCGGGGTCAGACCCTGGACTGTACCTTGTCCAGACCCTGGACTATACTGGGTCTCTCCTGGCTCAGCCACAGCACATGTGCTTTATTCTCTTTTGAAGCTTTGAATATCATTAAAATGTATATAAAAGAGAAGTTTTAATTGGGTTCCAGATGTGACTCCTTAAAAACTCTGATGCCACACAACCCTGTCTCTGTTTGGTGCTGTCTGGATCTGAAAATATTGAAATAGGTTTTAGATTTAGATACATACAATCTTAGACAAACTACCACACACAACTTTTTTCACTACACTTTTTATTTAACTTAGTGGGGGGTGGGGGTTCCTACTAAAATATGTCATAAACATTTCCTAAGACATCAGGAAACATTCAGCTTTGAAAAGGTGTCAGAATATGTCTGTTATGACAAAAAGCTGGTTTCTTAATTCAGCTAACATAAAGAAAAAACACTCCTAATCATATTAATTTCCATTATTACTCTTTACATTGTTACAGAAATAATTTGGTCATTTGGTGCTTCCTTTAAATTTTTCATCCAGTGACCTGCTGGAGAGTAAAGCTGATGGCATTGAGGTGTCCTATAATGCATGCGGTGTACTTTCACACATCATGTTTGACGGGCCAGAGGTATGGACCATGGAAGAACCACGAAGAGACGCCGTGATGGACAAAATGTGGGACGCCATCCAGAGCTGGGACGTCAGCTCACGCCGCAACATCAACTACAGGTAATGGCCTCCTTCCTCTTTAACAACACCTGATCAGTGATAATTTGGTGTTATTGTATTTTATAGAAAACACGGATTTGTTAACAGGATTTATAATTACACCAACTGATAGCTACGGTATTAACACACCCAAACCTGCAGCACTGAATGAGTAAAAATATATTAAATAAAATATTACACAAAATATCCTGCCCTCAGACATGTTGTCATGTTTTCACTGATGCAAATAATGTAAACAAAGGAACGTTTAGAAAAAAAAAAGATTCTAGATATTTGTTAAAAGGTTTCTTCTTCTTTAGACATTTCTGACTTTTTACTCTGACAGCACTGAATTAGGAATTATGTCAGTCTCTAGAATCACATTAGATTCAGTGTTAAGATGTTGGTATTTTATGTAGAAGAGTGAGTGGGGAAAAAAAAAACAACAGACATGAAGTAGAGTTGCAACTGAGCTCTCCATCACAGCTGCCAGTGGCTTTTCCTGTTGTTGAATTTTTAAATTGATCTTGGTATCACAGGTCATTTGAGCCCATCCTGAGACTCCTGCCTCAGAGCATCTCCCCGGTCAGTCAGCACTGGGCCACGTGGGCTCTTTATAACCTGGTATCAGTTTACCGTGAGTATCAGCGAGGCTTTAAACTGTTGTTCATACTCCAGGTTACATACTGTCACAAAAGATAATCATTTTTAGAAAACATTTTAGTTTATTTTGAATATTGTTATTCATTTATTATTTATGGTCAAATTATGTTTTAATTTACATTTTAAACATTTTCATCTAATTTATCCCTCTAATCTTTCTGTCTGCAGCGAACAAATATTGTCCATTGTTGATAAAGGAAGGTGGAATAAGTCTTTTGGAGAAAGTTCTGGAGTTGGAAAGCTCACATGCAGAGACTAAGATCATGGCGAGGTAAGACTGGCTAAATGCAGATTTAAGCTAACACCAGTTTCTCTATGAATGGTGATGTTTTTTGTTTTTTAATATTAAAAAAATTATAGTTAGAAACCTGTGTTAAATGTTGAGAAATAAACAGAATTCTTAATAGGAGCAGTGACGTCTCTAGAACAGGTATATTCTGCTGCAGACACGCAGGTCTGCAGATGTTTTGACAGGGATCTGCTGAAGAAGCTGGTAGCCATGGCTAACTTTGACATGTAGTGGGCAGCATCACTATATGGGGTACAAAGAAAAAGAGGTTTCAAAATAATTTTTAAAGTTGATGTACAAAGCCAGGATTTATGGGTTATACAAAAAAAGCTTTTTATTTTAATTTATTTTTATTTTATTATACTTTTATTATCCTGAAGGACATTGATTAGTTCTCTGCTTTTGACCCATCGCTAGTTAGACTAGGAGCAGTGGGCTGCTGCGGGGTGCTGCAGCGCCTGGGGAGCAGTTGAGGGTTAAGGGCCTTGCTCAGGGACCCACAGTGGCTCACCTCTGTTAACCCGGGGGTTAACAGAAAAAGTTACAGTGAAAAGTTATTTTTGTCTCTTGTGAGTGACAGACAAGGGAGTCTGCCTGGCATGACCCCAAACATCATATACACCACTCTTTGTCTTAGAGGAAAAAATAAAACTTTTGATGTCTTGCAATGAAATATAAATATATTTGTTTAAGTGAAGAGCACTTAAACCTGGCATGTGTGTTTCAATTCACACATGCCAACAATATGTTGAAAAGTTGCAACGGTGGCTTAGTGGTTAGCACTGTTGCCTCACAGCAAAAAGGTTCCTGGTTTGACTCCTGGCCCAGCAGGAGTCTTTCTGTGTGGAGTTTGCATGTTCTCCCCGTGGTACTCCAGTTTCGTCCCACAGTCCAAAAAGATTTATGTTAGGTTGATTGATAACTCTAAATTGCCCATAGGTGTGACTGTGGGTGTGCATGGTAATTCGTCTATGTATGTGGCCCTATGGTGGACTGGCGACTTGTGCAGGGTGTACCCCTGCCTCTCGCCTGAAATGGGCTGGGATTGGCTCCAGTAGACCTCTGTGACCCAGTAGATGGATTCAGCTGGTATAGAAAGTGGATGAATAGATGGTTTTGGTATTTATCCACAATTGATGATGTTGTATGTTGCAGTCAGGACTATATCATTCACCAGATGGACTGAATTTATGGTGACAAACGCCAAACTGCATGTGTTGTCATTTTTCAGGAAAGTAATGGAGCAATGTGAGACCTTCAAAGAAGACCCCATGGAGATGAATAACGGACAGGAGGGAAACTATGGACAAAGAGGGTGACCATAGGAACCCTCATCAGCACTAATCATCAAGCAAACCAACCTGGGGCCCCTCCTGCTATCATCATCACAAGGGTCAATGTTGTGCATTACTCTTCCTCCTCTTCTTATTTTGTAGAGTAGAACGATGTCTCTGACCCTCTTTACTGCAGTTCAGACACAAACCTTAATGTGTGACACGTAGGAGTTAAGGAGCAGTGCATGGTGTTTTTATTGTGAGGGTGCTTACCTTTCCTGCACATCTCTTCTTTTGGGATGGGTTTGTGGGTTGGGAGGTTACTTTCTCGCTGTGTATGTGTGTTTGTGTGCATGTGTGTGTCATAGAGTTGGAGGGCTCCTTAGTTTTCAGATGGGAAACCTTAGCCTTGCTCTACCCAGTAATGTCAGCTGTGTAACATTGAACAAACAGTGAAAGATGACATTTAAAGATGACTGCGGCAGTCAATGCTCTCCATCTGCTCCATCACTGACGCCAGTGGAGGCCGAGCTGTGAACACACCCACAGGGAATGTTGGGCAATCCGTGTGCAGACTGCAGAGATGCATCAGATCTGGCGGCACAGTGGTGGATGTGTTTGTTTATATTTGTAAATATTCTCTGTCTCATCCTTTTATTGTGTGTATGTTTTATAATATGATTGTAAACACTCATGGCTTTATTCTGTATTTAAATTGAAGTTTGACTGATGTACCGTCAGTGCTGAGAAACTATATACACAATACCCAATCACTCAGATGCAGTCAACCTGTCCTGTTCTTTAAAAAGTTCAACTTGATGCTGTTCACGCTTGCCTCTCTGTTTGATCATCTAGCACCAGCTGATTATCTAATCAGAGGGGGTTGATTCCTCATGGAGCTCTAATCACCCTAAACAATTAGACTTTTGTCTACATGTCTGCACACATTACCAGCTTTTGTCTATAAAGAGATCTGGTCTTTCCAGTTTGCTGTGGAAACCGTCCACTGACTTGTGACAGCTGAGGCTGGAAGCCACATTGAACACTTCTGGGATGAAGTGGAAGATGAGCGTGAGCCTGACCGGATCGCCTGAGAACCTCTTTAGTTGTCTTGGGGTTAAAAGTCAGCAAAGCCAGGTTCAACTGAAAAAAAAAAAAAAAACATGAAATGGGATTTGGAGGCTGTTGAAGGAGAGTTTCAATCCCTGAGTTTTACTTTTGCACAGATAGAATTTAGCTACACTTTTGATGAACAGTTTACGCACAAAAAAAAAAAAAAGTGTAATATGTCAAATCTTCTTCATCCAAACCTGGCATCTTCATTCTCCTCTTAACTTGGCTGAAGGTCTTGTTCGTTGTACTTTTACTTAGTTTTTATCACATAGCAGAGATCAGACACTTGGAGGCAGCTGGCTTTTTTTTTTTTTTTTGTAATGTCATACCAACTCACAGTGGTGTGTTCACGCAGCTTCTCTTCACAGTCTCCAGAAGAACTTGTTTTCTCATCTGCTAAAAGTGGTTGGTTGTAGATTGGCAGTGGGTTCACTGGTGTCTTCAATAATTGTCTGAGATACTGATTTTTTTTTTACTTGCTTTAATGAGAAATATGGCATATTTGACAGTGTATTTAGCCCTTAATGTCACCAGAATTCCAAGATTAATGTCCAATAATAAGAAAGACAAGGTTGAAAGAGGAAAAAAACTATTATTCCATAATTAACCATCGTGTTTGCTGGTTAGGTAACCAGCTATTAAAGCTGCTGCATCATTAAAAACAAAGTCCCGGGCTGTTTGTTTATTTGTTTGTTTGTTTTTGTTTTGAAAAGCTGATGAGAAGAAAATTAGATGTTGCATGAACATGTTAAGAAGGCATTAAATCTGCCATGTTCTGATCATTTCTGAGGTTTAGGCATCATTAGGGAAGAAGCTGAGGTGATGTTTCATTGCAACTCGGTGATACTGAATGTGTGCTCCATTTCTTTCTCAGCAGTCACAGCTCTCAACATGTAAACCACCAAGTCAGACTTGTTTCATGTCATCATGTGTTCCTAAAGCAAATGCACATTTCTAACCTCATTCATCAAAACACAGTGTCCATGCTCCAGGCTTTAAAGAATATCTTCAGTGCATTAATATAGAAATATTAGACATTTTACTGTGTATTATTTGGGTGAGGAACAAATATTTGTTTACTCATGGTGTCCTTAGGTTCCTTTGCTGCCGTCTTGCTCTGTTATTTTTGTTTTAAGTTTTAAAACTCTTTCATCAGCTGGTTTCAAAATCATTTGTAGTAAATCTTCTGTAAATATTCCTAATAATTATCCTACATTAGAAAAAGTGTGTAATTAAAGGCAGCATCTTGAATTTAGAACAAAGTGAGATAAATAGTAAGAGATGCAGTCTGGTAATCTATGCTGACCCCCTAAGATCAGGAAATGGATAATCTTTTATGGTTTTTAATGGCTTGTTTTTAATAATATTGTCAAACTGTACAGGTTTCTCATCTTGGTGATGTTCAGGTGTGTGGGTGACACATTCAAATTGATTTCCACTGGTCCCCATGAGAACTGCCATGTATTTGCCATGTTACTGCATCAGTCAGTGGACTCCTGAAAGTATGACAAGCATCAAGGCAGATCTGCCCTCACTAGCTCCACAGTCATGTTCAGATGTTTGCAGACCAGACGTCTTCTTTAATGTCTCTTCTGCTGCCTGTTCTCTCGATTTAGATGAGAGTTTTCACATAACTGATTGATCAACACCTAACGTTATATGAAACATTTCGATGAATGGGCTCAGACATGAGTAAGACTTCCATCTCGGAGCACCTTTTCTTTTTACAGGAATGCGTCTTGGCAGATGGTTTTGAGCCACTTCACTTCTCCACACTGCTGTTTGTTTTCAGCGGCTCACGGGATTTCATAGTTCTCATGTATAGTTTTGTCTGAGAGGTTTATTCTCTGCTGCTTTCATAGGTATAGCAGAAATCCCTGTTTTCATCTCTTCTGAAACTTGTTTCACACTTAGTTTCTCTTCTTGGAAGTAAAATATGTGATGTGTCACATAAAAAGGATTTAGCAGGAACTCCCATTTGATCAAGACTGTTATTGGTTCTCTTTTTAAAATTAAAACCCCTTTCCAGAGAAGGTGACATTTTCCAATTGCCTGTTCTGTCTTCTTTGAAGTCATTGAATATTTAATGCTTCACAAGAAGAAATTATGCTTAGAGATGAGAAAACTTAACTCTACCAAAATGACTGTTTATTATTTATAAAAGTGTATGTACTGAAAATAAGATTTTTAAAAAAGTGAAAAACCGCTTCAGAACAGCTGCAGACTCTCAAAAGTTTTCAGATTTCTTCTGTTAATTTCATGATGGCTTTCCAGTCTGTGATTGTTTATTTCTTTTGTTACTGTGCATAAGATTAATACAGATTGGAGTGAAGAGGATCCAAATGGTGTGGAATTTCACTTTTTCTTGATCTCAATAGTTCCACGAGATTGTTGTAAAATCTGAATAGCAATAAAATCAGAGTGGTAAAATAAAATAATGTATGTGTTTTGTTTGCTCCTCACATCAGCATCTTCAACCTGGTTCTCGATGCCGGATGATTTAGATATTTTCCTGCTCTAACAAAACACCTCATTTCCAGGGGAGGAAGAAAGAAGCCATGAAGGAAGTAGAAGCTGATGACCCAGTTACTTGAATTTGGTGTGTTTGAGCAGAGAAACATCAAAATTGGTTATAAGCAGTTGCTGAAGAGGTTGACTGTTCAAAAGTTAGCTGATCAGGATGGAGATAATGTTGAATCAAAGCAGACAAGATTTGATGAGTCGCAGCAGAGCCACTCTAACTCTGGAAGGAAGATTGTTCCTTTTATTCCTTTTACCCAGTCATATTGACAAATGCTCCTCCAGTTGTTATAAATAACTTTTTTAAAAATAACATTTTAATCCCATTGGGGTGTTTGATTTCTCTTTGAATTATAATAGAATACTGAATACAGAATACTGGTTTTTCCAAAAGAGTATGCAGTATTTTGGATGCTACATGAAGTGGTATATCAGAGATTCAGTCTCTGGTTGCTGATGTTGCTGTGAATAAAATGGGTAATAAATGAATATGTATTCTCGGGATGTATCTTTCCTCTCAGGAAGATCTTTTTGGTATTCGGTCTTTAGTAGAAATAAATGTTCTAAGGTTTGTCTTACTGCAGATTAACATTGTCTTTACAATGAAGTAACAAGTATATTTTAGTATTTACACTGATTTGATCAGGTTCAAAAGGAAGCAGAGATTTGCTTGTAGTAATGAGCATTATTACAGCTTTGGTGGAGCTGAAGAAGAAAAGACTCTTAATGTGTTGGCTGTAGGTATGCTAAGATATTTCTGTTTGATTTCCAGCATTATATTAGAAAACAAAGCAAATCATTCAGTTTCTTTTTTTTAATTTTTATAAAGCAACAGCTGATAATGTTGGAAAATTCACATCCATGGAAAGAGATGGACAGACTTGTGACATTTTCAGGAAGAACTCCTCTTGCCCTGTCTAGAAATGGACACACCCATAAAGTATGGAAAGATGTGTTGATTATTATTGGACAGGACTTCTTTAAATTTTGTTCTAAAGACAAACAAGCCTCCAATTTAATATCTATGCCAACCTAAGCACACAAATCACAAGACCCATGAACCTCGTACTGGATCAGTCAAGGCCTGGGTTATCAACGACCACCATTACCATTTTTGACCTACAAGGTGCAGATGGAAATTGGGTTACTGTTGGTCAGAGAGGAGTTGAGGAAGGTCTGCCCGTAAGCAGAGAGAAAAGGAAAAGCAAGAGACTGTGGCTGAGAGTAGGGACTGAATGTTGGGACTTATGGAGAAGTGTGTTAGAGTGGTGCAGGAGATCATACATGGGAGCTGTAAGACGGTGGTGAGATGTGCTCTAGGTGTGACAGAGGAGCTCAAGGTGGAGGTCAGACTGCATCAAGGATCACCCATGAGTCCCTTCTTGTTTTCTATGGTCATGGACAGATGAGGTTAGACAGGAATCTCAAAGGACTATGATGTTTGCAGATGACATTGTGATCTGTAGTAAGAGCAGGGAGTAGGTGGAGAGAAATTTAGAAAGAAGAGGGATGAAAATTAATTGCACCAAGACAGAGTACGTGTGTGTAAATGAGAGGAACCTGAGTGAAACACTGAGGTTATAGGGAGAAGAGATAAAGAATGTTGAAGATTTTAAGTACTTAGGGTCAACAGTCCAGAGCAACAAAGCTTGTGCAAGCAGGTTGGAACAGGTGGAGAAAAGTGTCAGGAGTGATGTATGGGTGTCAGCAAGAATGAAAGGAAAAGTTTACAAGACAGTGGTGAGACCAGCAATGTTGTATGGTTTGGAGACAGTGGCACTGAGGAAGAGACAGGAGGCAGAGGTAGGAGGAGAAGAGGTTCTCCTGCAGGACCATAATATCAAAGACTTATCTCAAAGATAAATGTCATGAACCTGTGGCGAGAGGAGGAACAAAGAGTAAGTCTTAGTTTACAGAGGTGAAAGAAAAACACATCAGAGCAGAAAAATATGTTCTTTTTATGATGCAGATTGAAATAAATTATTCAGGGTTTGTTCAGTTTCTTCCAGGTCAAATTCAAACACTTTCAAGGTCCATTTGCAAAACTTTGCAGCATTTCACTTTAACTGTATCAAATTATACACTTGAATAAGCATTTGTACTCAAAAAGATCATTTCACTCGTTATCACATTAAAAATGATTCCATTATAATGCAAGGAATCACAAATTTTGTTTTCTAAATGAAGGATAAGTCATTCAAAGAAAATACTTATTTTCTTTTTTTGGTCATTTATCTGTAATGACATTTTGGTTGCCACCACCTGGGATTTCTGTCAAACTGAGATATCCCTCATTTCAGAAATTTAACCTCCGGTAGTGTAAGATAAGATAAAAGCTATTCTGCAAATTTACTTTTCAAAAAAGTCATAAATAATCAGAACTTTAAGTAAAAATGATCACATGATGGTAAGATATAATTTGTATTAATGAAAATGGGATACAAATTCTGTCTGACAGAAACAGAAACAGTTTCATGATGAACTTTCTACTTTCATGATCCGTTTAAGTTTGCAAAATGAATAAAGCCTCAACTTTCATTCAACTTTAAAAAGAGTGAAGACATTTTCACGTAGATCTTCTGATTCAGTCCACATGCTAGAGATATAATTCCCATCAGAGATAATGACCTCAAGTGTTAGTCAAACAACCAATGTTCCCAAGAGGCTCAACAAAATTTGAGCAACTGCAGATTATACAACGCATGGAAATATAAACTAACTACTACTGTTTCATGTTTTTCCTTTTTATTTTGGAGGAAACATTCACTCCAGATTTGCACACAAAAATGTCAACACATTCAAGCCTTCTTGACACAATAAAAAGTGACACCTCTATAATATTAAATGAAGTCTTCATGACAACAGTGAAAAAATCAGTACAGCAGCACTGACTAGCCCTTGAGTTGTTCTGATTCTGACATGGAAATACTATCAGAAATAACGGTACAAATACTAAAGCAAGTTATGCAACACTGCCTAATTGCCATGAAATTTTCCTGATTCTGCCTCGCAACTTCTCTGACCAGGGGAAACAAACTGCACCAACTGTTCACAGCTAAAAACACATTTAATTGCAGACATTTCAGTAACAAAAACAAAAAGCTTACTAAGAAGTGCCAGTAGATACAACACGATGGAAAACACGTGAAAGATTCCCTTTTAAATAAGCTCTGCGATTTTTATCAAAAGCTAATGTGAATGTCGTTATTTCATTATCTAATTGTGGACTAATTTTATGTTTTTGAAATAATCTAAGTAGTATTTGATAGGCCCTTGCATGAAGCTATTTTGCGTGGGTCTGAGGCGATGTAGAGGTCCAGCTGCTGCAGGAGGCCGACTTGTCGCGCGGTATCGCGGTCTCTTTAAACGCAGGGCGGACAACAGATTTCCGAGAGTCCACGGAGCGGATTAGGACGTCTGCTACATCATCGGCTCAGCTGACACGGAGGATCTAGGATTCGCTCTGCGGGCAAACAAACAAGCACGGCCCGGATCAGCTCGGCACAGTACCATGGATTTCAATGTCAAGAAACTGGCTTCTGATGCAGGAGTGTTCTTCACCCGAGCCGTGCAGGTAAATCTCCACACCTACGTAGCATCTGGTGATATGTGGGCTCAATTTTGCCATCTAACTGGAGCTGCATCGTGCATCCTGCATGGATGAATTGATGCGTGTGCAGTTACCGTGTACCCCACCTCAGGTGACGGGGTTTGTGGTTATTTCTGTCTGTTTTCGCTCATAATGTTACGGTGTATTTCATGGGCAGGAGCGGTAATGTAAGCAGATAAACATTTGTCGCCAAGCCCGGATCCATTATTCATGGCTTTGATCGAGCTTTGGTCCATGTGACACCAGCAGCGACGCTCTCATTATCCATTCATCTGACCACTAACCTCATACACCAAACCCACGTCTAGAAATGTGTAGGATTAGGTACCTGCACGGCAAATTTACATTTGTTAGGGGTACGTCTAGATTTATTGGCTATCATACCGCTTCAAAACCTGCCAGTTCTGTGCAAGCCGTGTTTTACTTTTAAAAAATTTTGATATTTACTCTGGTTTCTGAGTAGCTTTACAGTAGTTAAAGTGAAATTGTTACTCCCTCATGAACCCAAATAAATTCGGCCTTCATTTAAATAATAACAATTTAAAAAAACCAAAACATTTGTGTTGTAGATTCCTCCCAAGCTACTTACAATTACAACTTCTAGTATTTTCATACACTCTGATCAGAAATTAAACTTTGTTGATCTGAATAATGCTCATATCAATAGACAAATCATATTGTTGCAGAATGAATAAATAAATGGATAAATTGATAGTGAAATGTATGGCTTTAATCCTCAGAGATGGCATGAATGTTTAGGACTGTTGTGCATAGTGTGTAATTACTAGACAAATCCTTCATGATGTCACACACAGGTTCCCAAGAAGCTGTTTTAAAGGCTCTTTGCTGTGCAGTCAATTTTTTGACCAGGCTGTAAATCTGTGGCAAAGTCAGACATTTTAACAGGAGGCTTTCTCTCTTTTGGAGCCAGCCCCTATTGGTCAGTCAGGGAAGTACAGCTTCTCTGAGTTCCACATTGGCTTCAACCCTGAAGTTAAAAAGTTGGTTCTTTGTGTTGTTTCTAAGTGACAGACACATATGTGGGTGCTTTGCCCTGCCCGCTTTTTGAGAAAAACATCCCTTCTGGTTTGACTGAAGGTAAATGCGGCCTGTCAGGTGTTTGCTAATATAATCCCCTTAAACAAGACAAAAGTATTACTTTATAGTTATTAAGTTAATCATATAGCGTATCAGTTTATACAATCATGCAATGAGGTTGATCCATTAATCAGTGCACCTCTGTTATCCCTATATAGTGTGCTAGCATATTAATTAAGAGACAGAAAAATAAATATGAATGACCATTAAAACAACATGTCTTTAACATCACAACCATCCATCCTTTTTCTGTACCTGTTTAATCCTGTACAGGGTAATGGGGGACTGCTGGAGTTTATCCTAGCTCATTACAGGTGAAAGGCAGGTACACCTGGACAAGCCGCCAGTCTATCACAGGACTACATATATAGACAAACAACCATGCACGCTCACACACACAACTATGTGCAAATTGTCAGTCTGTAGACTGACAGTTTAATCATCAATCAACCTAACATACATGTTTTTGGACCATGGGAGGAAGCTGGAGTACCTGAAGGAAACCCACATAAGCACAAGGAGAACATGCAAAGTCCACACAGAAAGACTCCTGCCAGGCCTGAGAGTCAAACCAGGAACTTTCTTGCTGTGAGGCAACAGCGGTAACCACTAAGCCCATCAGAACCAATTAATTTTTAATTGATTTGTCTGTGATAGAGGTGCCCCTCCCTGAGCCGACACCTTATCGTGGTGGAGGGGTTTGAGTGTTCCAGTGATCCTAGGAGCTCAGTTGTCCGGG